>CM062619.1:36554479-36799019 GCA_025617555.3 Puccinia polysora | reverse complement strand
TCCATCCATTCATCATCCAATCAAATTCATCAACAATATCATCCAACATGTTGCCCCATTGTGAGATCCTATCAAGCAATTATTGAAACAAGGTGTCCAGCATTTATTTTGCTTTAAATACTGCTCATTTTCCTAAGCTGATTTCTGGCCATAATTATAACATGTTTCTTATTTCCCTTTTCCTAACCCTATACCTCTCAAACTGGGGGACCCTAACGCAACCTTGTGCGCCATGGGCAGAGGGACAATGCAACTATTGACAACCCGGGTGTGGGGACCCTGGGGACCCCCTACTGAGTGATGTTCTCTATTTCCCTAGCATGCAAGGCACACTCTTGTCCCTTGGCCACCTCATTGAAGCCAGCTATACTCCTTCCTTTTCATATCATTCCATTGTTCTATCCTCACCATCTCATGTTATCACCTCCAAGTATGAAAACCGCACATGAACCATAAAACATATCCATCAGTCAAATCAACCATTCTCTTCTTTCCACAGCCTGTCTCCCCTTTACCTTTACCCCCTTCCTTTAATCTCTCTTCTTTATCTCTATCATTGCGCCCTGGGCCATGTTTCCAAAAAAATTGTGAAGCAATACATCAAACATTGCATACCTTTGTTCAATCTGAAATCCTGGTCTCTGTTCATCTGTTAAGCCTGTAAAGTTGCCAAGAGCATCAGAAAACACAAATATTTCCCTGATTCCATCCCCAAGATTAACTGCTTGACCTGCTTGTAACCAATGTCCTTGGACCACTTGCTCCCAATTGCAATGGCAACCGCTACCTTATAGCTATCCAAGACCACGTGTCCATGTTTATCTTTGTCAACGCCTTCAAAAAAGGATCAAAGTTTCTAAACTTCTCTTGTCTACCATCCAATACCTGGAAAATAGACTTGGCTTTGCGCCTGTGCATCTCTGTTTGGATAATGCAAAAGATTATCACACAAAGTCATTGAACAACTCCCTCAACGCTATTGGTACAAAGCCCCTATTCACTGGCACCTGTAAGCTCAAAAAGAATGGTGAGGCCAAGCTTGTCAACAGGACACTTGGTGACATGGCTTGGACAATGTTAAAATACACCCCCCTCCCTGGTGAATTTTGGTTGTTTGCCTATAGACACGCCTGTTTCCTACATAACCAACTCCCTAACTCTTTCACATCAATAGAACTCCAACAGAAATCTTATACAACATCCCACCCAACAACATTACACTTCACCCATTTGGATCCATTGCCTTGGCCCACATCCCCAAAGAAAAACGCCTAAAACTCAACAATAGATCCAAGAAGATGATATTCTCCGGTTTCCAAGAAAATCAGCGCAGTTACAGATTCTGGAAGCCTACCTCCTCCAACTTGACCTATACCAATTTTGCCAATTTCCCCAATTTGATCCCAAAGACCTTTAGACTTATTCCAACCATGATAGATTCAATTGACCCGGTACTGCTTACAGTCCAATTGAAACTTGGCAAAACTCCAACAGAAAAAATATGTGAAGGTCAAGACTCCTGTATCCTCAACATCCCTGACCTCCCCAACAATGATCTCCCATCCTCTGTGTCACACGCCCTTTCCAAAGACCTCCGCCCAATATGGGAACAACCCCTATGTAAAGAGATAGATCAGCTATTTGACATGGATGTGTGGGAAGAAGTCAATCTGTCTGGGATTCAAAAGAGGACTTCTCCTTTAATGGTTCCCAAGTTTGGAAGTTATTGATCCCTTGCGTCTGTAAACCCTGAGTGAAAATTTTCACCCTTCAACTGAGAGATAGAGACTTGAGAGTAAAGATCCTCCAAAAACCTATGACAACCAATGTGATCCTCTGTGATCCAATGCCTCCCAATTATATCTGTGTTGAGGGTGCAGCTTAAGTAGCCTACCCCTCAACACTAACCTAAGTACAACCAGAAACAAGCAAGAAATAATGAAATAAAATCCCTAAGCACAGGACCCTAGCCTCAACCCTATTCTTTCCATCCCATAATACACATCCCATATTCCACATCCAATATCCCATATCCATCTGTATTACCCACCTGCCATTAAGTCCACCCGGTTCATCCTTCTCATGATGGGGCCTTGCGCCTCTCCCAACTCAGAGCCCCCCATGCATGTCCGTATCTGCCCAACGCGCCATTCCAGATATCCAAGATATATCCGCGCAATCCAATCCGCGTCTTTCAATGCGCAATCTGCCCAATCCAATCAATCCCGCGTCTCCAGATGCTGAGCCCAATTTGACTGCTGCTGAGCCCGCAGTGAGACTTTCTGTGGCAAAGCCGCACCCATTTCTGAGCGCACTTCCCCTGCTGAGCGTGCAGCGCACAGCCACTTTTGACATGCATCTATAAAAGACCACCACATCCCCCCCAACTTGATTTCTGTCCCCAGAGATCCACCACTATCTCTTCTGCCTCCCACTATACCCCAGCTATACCACCTCCAGCCGCACCCCTTCATCAGACCAAAGAAAGAAAGAAAAACCTGATCCAACACCCTTTACCAAATATGTCCTGCACTTACTCCAGGAAGAAGGACCTTCCATGCCGCATCCTTCCACGCCGGCGGGCCTGCGTCCCATGCCAAGCTGGACACTGCCGCTGCTCCGTATTGGAGGGCATGCCGCGCAACTGCCCCCAAGGATGCCTGCGCAAGAGGACCTGTCACAACTCCTTTGTGATCTCAAGCAACAAGGAGATCTTGACAAATGAGTGGACCCTGCCTGGTTTGCCTCCCAATTGTACGCAACATGCCCCGCAAAATCCTCCATTGCGCAAGAGCCATGACTCAGGCTTTCCGTTCCTCCAGGCTGGACCTCCAAGGTGCCAGGATTTCCCAAACTTTGCGGCCTTCCAGAACTCCACCCATGAGTGGGCTGCCCGTGTACAGATGAACGTACCAGAAATGGACCCAAGGATCCTCAACCGTCTGGCTGCTCCTCCTTCACCACCACCCAGGCTGGCTCCTCCTCCACCACCACAGAGTTTCCCTACTCCTTGGTGACCGGCTCCTCCTCCGGCTTCATCTCCTCCGCCACCATCACCATCTCCTGTTCCAAGGTCCTCACTGGAGCCCCCGCGCGCACCGTCTCCCATGGTGATTGAGTAGTCACTGAAACACGCGGCTGCAACTCCCAAGATCCAGGAGATCCCCCTAGTTCTGCCTCTTCCCTTGGCAAGGTTCAACTCAATGGTGAACAACGCGGACAAACTCCTCCAGCAGTTTATAGTGGTTCCCTACGCACACACTGCCAATGCACAACGCAAGGTCTTTGCAAAATTCAAATCACTAGCCGCAGCGGATTGCGCAGACGCGGAGGATGTGATGAGGAATTGGCTGGCATAGGCGGATTGCCCCCTTTTTCTCTTCCTCTCTTCCATTCCATCTTGTTTTCCTTCCCGCGCCTATGAAAAGATAAGGAATTTTGCTGCGCCATCCTGAGCAGCCTTTGGGCTTTGTGAGACCCTTGAGAGAAATAAGATCTGCGTGTGAGATCTGCAAGAGTGAGAAGGATCCATGCCACTGAGAGAATCCGGTGAGAGTAAGAACAACTGCGCGTGGGATCCACAAGAGTGAGTAATCCATGCCACTGAGTGTATCCAGTGAGAGAGAGAACATCCGCGCGCAAGATCCGTGCTTTTGAGAGGAACCCGCAAGAGTGAGGAATCTGTGAGAGTGAGAAGTATCCACTCAAGGTACCTGGACCGCCCCAGAAGAACTGCCACACAGTTCCCTGTACCCATCTACAGAACAGGGAGAGTACAAAGAAAACCAGCCATGCGCGCACATCCATGAGAGATAGAAAGAAAAAGAATCCTCCCAAACCAATTTGCACCTTCCATCTTCAAGATAACCTAGAAAAATTAATTTTTTTTTAGACACAGACCCTTTGCCAAGCCTGTGCCTTTGCTCTTTGACCCACATCCTTTCTGCGCCATGCGCTTTCCTAGTTCCCTGAATCATCAATTGGAAATTGTCCATGCCTTCGCATCCAGAATGCGGGCCTGGTCCTTGCGTTGACGGACCCCGCTTTGGGCTGTGCCCATACCTAAAAGAAACCATCCATATCCTGCAATAATCACAAAGCCAATCCAGAGTGAAGAAAATATGAAAAAAAACATTCTGGGGTGTCTAGTTATTCCTTCTGTGAACTGGCTAGAACACCCCCTCACCAAATCCAATCATATCCCTTATTCATCCATTGTTCCCCCCAAACTTGGCTGCTGTCCCAAGTGGTATGCAGTTGTTTAATTCTCTGGATGCAAAGCACGCGGGCAGGCTTGTCCTTGTAGGAAGGATCCGTGTTTTCATCCCCTTTGCTATCCAAAACAGCCATATTGTCAAATGAAGTTGAGCCTTGCACAAAGAATTGTTTCACATGCAAAGCCGCGGCCTTTGGTTTCAGCGGAGCTCCATCCAATTAATCCAACTGGTAGCTACCTCCGGTGAAATTGGACGTCACGCAGAAAGGCCCATTCCATCAATTAGAAAACAAGTTTCCGCACCAAGTTTCCAGGCTCTGGTTGTCAAGCAGAACCAAGTCCCCCTTCTACAACAGATCCTGGAGTTTATGCGCGCAGCGCTGTAAGACTCCAAACAGTGCTAAGCCATAGGCAGTTCTGCTGAGGGGAAAGGTGCTGTTTAGTCTGCCCTCCTAAGACTTACAATAATATTGAAATTTAACTGGAATTGAGGTCCAGGAACTTGTAAATAAGGAAAAAATATAAGGGATGAGTTTGGGAATATTCAGTAGCAAAGGAATCAACACTATCTGAGGCAAGATGGTGGAGGGAAAGACTTGAACAAAATAAGTAAAATTTCTGTTCAGATTTCAATGGAAAAAGGCAGTTTCAAGTAACAACGCCCACAAGCTAATTACTCTGCTTTTCAGAAGAAGATTTGGAAAGATCAGCTCAATCCCAACCAACCTCCAGGTTCTCAATGAACCTGACCAACTCTCCGCAATCAAGCGCTTGAAGGGTACCAGATAACTGTGGGTTGCTGAACAAAACAAAAGCAATTTTTTTAAGATCTAGAAGCAAAGCAATAACAGATTCAAACAAGAATAATCCAGCACTTCTCAAGGCACTCAATAGTAGTGTGGCATAATTCAACTTTAAAGGATAAAGGGAGGTATAACACTCCAGGTTTTAAGCTGAATAAGACCTCTTCAATCAATTGTGATTGGTTCCAGAAAGATGATCAGGAAGGATCAACACCAGTATGGTAAGAAAAAGGGATCAAGGAGTGGTATAACACACTCAAGAATTCCAACAGACAGAATTCTCTTCCACCAGCAAGGCTATGGTTGCTGATAAGGATCAGGGTCACAGATGGATGGATCAAAAGTTCAAGTATGGAGGCTCAAAAGATCAAGGGACAATCATGGATATATCCAGGATGAGGATTGGGAGGAAATTACTATGATTACAGGGGGGAAACACACACACACTCCCTGGATGATTCAATGATTAAGAAAAAGCAGGGGAGAGCCCCTCCTTATATAGACCAGATTCCTTTAGAATATTTACAAAAGATGTTTACAAATGAGAGCAGAATTTTTTTTTTCATGGATCAAGAAGATTGGCAACAGGAGCCGCCTGAAATGGGAGAGAGAGAAACAACAAAAGAAAAAAAAACAACAACAACAAAAGAAAAGTATGAAAACAGGAAAACTTGCCCGCATCAAGGACAATGGTG
Organism: Puccinia polysora; assembly: GCA_025617555.3. Taxonomy (NCBI): domain Eukaryota; kingdom Fungi; phylum Basidiomycota; class Pucciniomycetes; order Pucciniales; family Pucciniaceae; genus Puccinia; species Puccinia polysora. The sequence goes on along the minus strand of CM062619.1, from coordinate 36,793,305 downwards.
GCAGTGTATGGTAGGTTTGACTGGCCACAGCTGCGGTTGATTGAGGGAGGATTGAGGTGGATGACAAGGGAGGACCAAGGTCACGCTGTGGTGCTCCAAAACCTAACCTATACCCATCATACTCACTTTTCTAGTACAAGGAAAGCTTCAATCATCAAACTGACTTCAAAAATGGATTCTACACCAAAAATAACCCCTAGTCACTCAGCCAAAGTACCCCTCTATCTCTCATGGTTTAGAAGATACAGCTCAAATCAACCCTGGCCTACCCATACCCCTACCAGGTGTCACAGACCAGTGAAGGTTCATGGACATACCCTGGATTCCTTCAAGTACATACCCCATACAGTACAACCATACAGCACCAAAAAAACCTGCAGCAGTATACATAATTAATATATGCAAGGCACTGCATGAAGAACCAAACAAATCACCTGTATACACAGCAATATACGCAAGACACTGCATGCAGAGGCTGTACAGCATCATACAGGACATAATACAGAAGCAATATATGCAAGGCACTGCATGCAGCACCAAACAAACAGCTGCATACAGAAGAAATATATGCAAGACACTGCATAAAGGACCAAACAAATGACCAACCACCACTACACAGAAGTAATTTATGCAGGGGGCACCTTTATCAATGCAGCACAGCAATGCATGCAAGGGTGTACATGCATGTAGATCCTGCACAGCCTCCTCCTCTGACCAGCAAAAATGCCTCATGAACTGTATTCACTGTACCAGGCAGACCCTCAGGGGCAGCCCTGAGGGCAGGATTTTCTATAAATAGAGGGCCTCTCTCCCCATCCAGGTCCCATCATCAGTTCCCCCCATCCTCCCCTCCAGGGATCACCATGCCTCCTAGGCACCCTTAACCCATACTCTTACTACTCTCAACCATTATCCCATAAACCATACTATCATCATCACCAATGCAATATCCCATACCATCACCATCACCATCACCATCATCATCATCATCATCATCAACCATCACCATCACCATCATCAACACATACTTTTGACCATGACCCAATCCAATAACCCATACTTTTGACCATCCACCACCACCATTATTTACTCCATACCCCATACCTTTGAACATCACCACCATGTGCCCATAACCTGAACATCATCACCTAGCATCATCATCATCACATCATCACCATCCATCATCATCACCATCCATCATCATCATCACCTACCTGAACATCATCACCTAGCATCATCATCATCACATCATCACCATCCATCATCACCATCCATCATCATGATCAGTCATCATTATCATCCATCATCATCATCACCTACCTTGACCATCATCAGTCATCATCATCATCATCACCATCCATCATCATTGCCACCTACCTCATCCATCATCATCACCTACTTCATCAATCATCATCATCACAAACCATCACCATCAGTTATCAACTGTAGGCCCAACCATTTCAACCTTTATTCAAATCATCACCTGTATCACCAAAGGATTATCAATCAGTAACCAATAAAATAAATATAAAAAAATATATAAAGGATAAGACTAGAGAAAGGATTTTCCCTTACTCAGCTTCTATCCACCAGTTCACCTATCTGTTCCACCATTTCTTCCTTATCAAGCTTGAATACATTGATCCTAGGTCTGATAGAGATGCATATAGTAGCAACTCTATTTGAAAATCAGCCACCAAATCTCTTTTCTTTTATTGTAGTGAGACTACTATAGTACTCAGAGCGGCAGGCAATTAAAAAACACCCTTAGTATTCCTCTATCTTATTTGTATTTGTAATACTAAATTCCCCCTCAAGTGACTGCCAGCAAGCTATTTGATAAACTTAACACAATACCAAAGGAGTCTCCACAACGGGCGCGACCGTTTGTGGCAGTGCAAAGGTTTCAACAACCGCAAGCAATGCTTGCGGTCATCAGTTGATGGGGGTGGGATGTGAGGGTGATGTATGAGTCCTTGGAAGTGGATAGACAATGGCAATTGCCTTGACCCAAGGAGAGTTTTGAAGCCAAGCGGAGGATGGGAGAGCAGAGGGAATCAAAAAACTGATTGAGAAAGATTGGTTGGCGGCAATGATGGTGGGAAGAGGTGGGTGACAGCCGTTGCAACAAGCAACAGCTTCATTGGCGTTGGCATCAACGTTAGCTTAGTGCAAGGCTGCCAACGGCAAGGATGGAAGTGAGATTGGTCATGGGAGTGATTGTTCCCATGACCAATCTCACACAGGTGATCCAGTGATGGGAGTGAGTTGGAGGGGTCACCAACAACTGCAAGTTATTGCTCGCGGTAATTGGTCACCAGCAGTGAGTATGGAAGACAGAGCTGGACGGGCGCGGCCGATCAAGGGTTGATGGACAATGAGCGTTCATGCGGGATCCTTGGAGGAGGATGATATGAGGAGGGGATGGCCACCCACGTGGGCTTGGCCAAAAAATTGGGTTAAAGCGTGTGCAAAGGGGGATTTGAACAGAGGAGGGAAAGGGTTGAATGGCCAGGGGAGGCCTGCCTAGACCGTTAGGATAGGGAAGAGCTGAGAGAATGGGAAATGAATAGGTACCCATAGAAACACAAGAGAATTTTTTTTTTGAAGTTGAATTGATGGATAAGGGGATGTAAAAAAAATCAAAAATTTCCATTTTCCATGAGGTGTCCTGGATTGGTCACCACAGCACTTGTCCCGGTAGCAGACATACTTTGTGCGGGTTGCCTTCAGTCTTCCAGCTGCCTTCTCCAACATCCCCTCCCCTTGCAGGAGTTTCTTGGCGGGGGCCTTGACCAGATCTGCGGCCGTCTTAACCTTCCACCAATCAATAGCCAGGTAGGTTTCCAGCTTGATGTCAATCAGCAGCACGCGCTGCTGCCCAAATATCAGCTTGTACAGAAAATACCCCATTGGTATCTTCACCAAAATCTGATCTGCAAAAAGAATGACCCAAAGGGTTCCCTGCCACTGTTTGCCATCCTCCCTGCACATCTTCACCATTGCGTCCTTGATTGGCTGGTGACTGCGCTTGATCATCCCCATGCCTTCTGGATAGTACACCTTCACTTTCCCAAACTTTGCTCCACAACTTTTCACCAACTCCCCCAACCGTCCCCAGAACTCTGCACTCCCATTGGCCATTACCAGCCAAAGAAATCCATAACGCGCAAAACAATCTTCCTCCAGAAACTGACCAACTTTTTCCACCAAAAGCTTCACCAGTGGCTGCGCTTCCACCCATCCCCACAGATTGTCCCGCTCAACAAGGAGGTATGCGAACTTAACTGCCTTGATGTGCAGGAAGTCCAGAGAAACCCGCCCAAACAAGGTGTCCTCCCCAGTGGGGATACCTACTTTGCAAGGTAACGTTGCACTCTGCTTCTGACACGCTTTGCACAACCGTACCCAATCCTGCACTGCGCACTACACCCAGCCACCAGAACCTTTCTCTCACCCGCTTCCGCATTTCAAACTTGCTGCAATGGCTGAGATTGTCATGCAGACTCCCCAAGATTACCTCCTGATCCGCCCTTGATGTGCTGACCACAAGCGGTACCGGCGCGCTCCGCTGCCACAGCTGTCCTTCCTGCAGGTAGAAATTTCCCACTCTCTGCCAAACTTATCAAGCAATCTTGGCTGGCTTGTCATCCAGAAACTGAAGATCCTGCAAATAAAAACTTATGACCGCGTACCTCCCGGACTGCTGGAGTGGAAGTCTCACACCTACTTCCATCACCACTACCTTAACCGTTGGGGACTCCACATCCAATGGTTCTGTGCCTTTGTACAGATCATCCCGCGGGTAAAAAGACAGCGCTTTTGGCATTGTAAAGGCCTTCCCTGGACCATGCACAACCCTGAAAGAGAAAAACTGAAGGAACTTAACCCACCTGGTCTTAGGGGCGTTGGGTAGCGTTGGCAAATTGATCATCCGGTCCAGCGCCTCTGCATCCACCAGAAGCAAAAAGGGAATCCCCATAGCAAATTCTGCAACCTCCGTACAATCTTACTGACCCCGCAAAGTTCCAACTTTGGCTGCAAGTACCGGCTCTCTGTTGGAGTAAACCTAATTTACTTGTAAAGAGCCAGACAATCTTTCCCCTCATCCTCCTGGGTCAGCACTGTCCCCACGCCAAGCTTGCTAAAATCAAGAGCCAACTTAATTCCTCAGGTGTCATAATCCAAGTCCTGCAGTACAATATTGGTCCCAAAAATCTCCTTGAGTTTGTCAAAGGCGTTGTCAAAGTTTGACCCCAAGGTCCATTCCGCGCCCTTATGCATTAACGCCCGCAACGGGCTAGAAAACTCTTGTGGATTTCAGTATTGGATTTCTTAGTACTAAAAACCAGCGGGCTGAAGACATGGATTTAGAGATTAGGCCAACTGATTCAAATGAGGACATAGACAACAAAGAAGATGAAAAGAATACCAACAGCTAGGACCATGATCAGGAACAGGACAGCAAGAGCGGCAGAAGAGAAGATGAGACTAGAGAAGATAGGTAGACAGCTGAAATGAACAGAAGTTAGAGTTGAGAGTCGTTAGAAGTGATGAATCATATGGATAGGTCTCTTACCAGAAAAGAGCACATAAACCACGATCAAGCAGCTGAGATTGTAGATTAAGGACTAAGGCAAGATTTGATTTTTAGAGAAAAGGAAAAGAAACTTAAAAGGAATGATAAAAAAGAAATGTAAAAAGAAGGATAAAAAAGAAGAGAAGATAAGAAGGTGAAAGAGGTTGATTCAAGTAGTTGAGGTATATTTGAGTAGTTGAGGTTGATACAAGTAGTTGTTGTTGAGTTGATTGAGAGAGGAAGAAAAGCGGACTTGAGAGAAAACGGAAAGAAAAACAGGGGTCTTGAGGGTCCGTCTCCTCTTGGGAGAGGGAAACCTTCAGAATAGAGTGTTCACACTCATCTTCAGGGCGCGCAGCATTTCAAGGGTGCGCGGTGTGGTGCCCCATCCTGGACACCCTGGCCTCCTTAAGACCTCAATCCATAAACTGTTACGCAAACGTACTGTCCGGCTGAAAAACTTATCCTCAGGCTCATCCAAACCGTCCTTTACCCGCGCGCGCGCGCGCCGCGCCGCGCGCGCTGCTCTTCCATTAATCCGCCTTGCGCGCCGCCCCGCGCTCCTTTCATCCACGTTGCTTGTCATCTCCGCCGTTGTCATAGCACGTCCTCATCTTTGTTGTTGCGTGTCTTCATCTTTGTTGTCGGGCGTCCCCATCTCCTCATTGCTACCATTGCGCGGCGCTCATCCATGATTTACTGAATCCATCCCGACTGCACCCCCAAGAATTTGGCAAATCCTTGGATCCGTCAAACCTCCCATCACACTTGATCTATCAGTCGTGGATCTCAAGGCCATCAGGATTTACTCAACTTTCTCAAACCAATCTCCTATCCCCCCATCCGCGCTCTCATGGACTTCATCCTTCACCTTTCCTGGGACTCTCCCACCCGCTTCCGCCTTCGGAAGAGTGCCAATGACTGCCCGCGGACATCCACGGCGGTTTGGTTCATTTCTCTCTCCCACCCGCTTCCGCCTTTGGACAAGGGGTGGGTGACTCTGGTATTGTTACGCGCGCCCATCCACAGACAGACACAAGTGACCACATGGTTGCCTTCCCTTGTCCGCTCTATTTGTAGAATCCATTGTATATAGTCTAACAGGGCCTCCTGCCCATATAAGGAGGGGCTCTCCCCTGCCTTTTTGATCATCATTGGAAATCATCAGAACATGGAACGATCCAGAATGAAATCAGCACACCTTTGATCCTTGAGCCTCAATACTCAACCCTTGATCCCTGATCCTTATCACCAACCAATAGCCTTGCTGGTTGAAGAAAAATTCTGTCTGTTGGAATTTTTTGAGTGTGTCATACCACTCCTTGATCCCTTTCTCTGACCATACTGGTCCTGATCCCTGATCACCTTTCTGGAGCCAATCACAATTGATTGAAGAGGTCTTATTAAGCTTAAGACCTGGAGTGTTATACCTCCCCTTAGCTTCTTTGGAGTTGCATTCTGCCAGCCTACTCTTGAGTCCCTTGAGAAGTGTTGAGGTTATCCTTGCTTCAAATCAGTTACTGTTTGTTTTAGAGCTTCTTAAACATTGTGCTTTGTCTTGTACAGCCACCCTCAGTTATCTGGTACCCTTCAAGCGCTTTATTGCGGAGAGTTGGGCAGGTTCATTGAGAACCTGGAGGTTGGTTGGGTTTGAGTTGATCATCCCCAATCTTCTGCTGACAACCAGAGTTATTAGCTTGTGGGAATTGTTTACACACAACATCTTTTGTTCTTTGAACTCTAGGAAGACTTTAACTTCTTTTGTTCAAGTTTTCCCTGCATAATCTTGTCTCAGATAGTGCTGTTCCGTCGCTACCAAACTATTATCATCTTTATCCTCTACTCCTTGACTCCTCATTTACCAGGTTCTGGACCTTGATCTTGGTTACATTTTAATATTTTTGTAACACTCAGCAGGGCAGCCTAAACAGCACCTTTCCCCTCGGCAGAACTGCCACGGCCTAGCACCTTTTGGAGTCTTACAGAGGTGGTCAGAAGGAAGAGGCTGTGAGGAGGCAATTCTCAACACTCCCTGTGGCTGGTAAGTGGATCATCCAAGAGATTGTTCATCTCCATTAGTGAATATTCTTTTTTGTAATAGCTCAAGAGAACTGATAGAGGATACCTTTGAGAGTGAGTCTGCAACCATGGATTGGCTAGGGACCAGTTTCAGTCTGAACTCTTGATTTGTGAAGTCTTTGCGGAGACGTTTTGTTTTTATATCTATATGTTGTGATTTAGAGTGAGAGCCAAATTTTTTTATCTTGTCGTCCAAGCCCTTGTTGTCTATATAAAACGTGGGTTTGAACTCAAAGCTGTGATAAATCTCATTAATTAGATGTCTGATCCATTTAGTCTTGAGAAGCAATCAAGAAGCGCATTCAGTTACGATTCAGTGGAGGAATAAGTGATGTTCCGCTGCCTAGTTGAGTTCCAGATAACCGGGCTTCCATAGTGAAAGATGACATATCCGGTTTGAGATTTTTGAAAAATGGGTGAACCTGGCCAGACTAGACACAGAGAAGGAAATGTCTGGACGGGTATACTGTGATAGGTGATTGAGAAGGCCAATGGCGGATCGGTAGTTAATGTTCAGCTGGCAGATTTCAGCATGGTCATCGTCAGAGGCAGGTTCAAGATGGAAGTTTTGGGTCAGCAGAGATAATGACTCTTTTCAAGATGAGAGGTCAAGCTCTTCCAGTCCCCGATTGATATGATTAGGTTGGCTCAGGAGGATTTGATCATCTTTGATCTCCATGAGCATTCCGAGTATTGTTTTAGGTGGATGAGAGGATGAGTTCTGGAATTGCCTAAGGAAGTTTGATTTGAAGACATCAGAGTTGCCTATGTGAATTAGGTTGTCCACGTGGAAGTATAGGATTTCTTTCATTTTAGTATTGAGGTATAGGCAAGGATCACTGGTTGACTCTTCATATCCTTGAGACTTAATTCATAGTGTGAGAGTTTTGTACCAATTCTTGGGAGACTGTTTCAGACCATACAAGGATTTTTTTAATTTTAGGTAAGGAGATCTTCTTCTTGATCCCTCTGGCGTTCTGATAATGACCGTCTCCTCCAGAGGAGCATGAAGAAATTTCCCTTTTATGTCAAATTGGGTGAGTTTCATTTTTCTTTCAAAGCGTATACTAAGGCCAATCGTAGAGATGCGATTTTTCTGGTTGGTGCCCAAGTCTCATTGTAATCCACTCTTAAGACTTGATTGAAACCTTGAACGCACAACCAAGCCTTGTATTTGACTGGTTCCCCATGACAATTCTCCTTGACTTTGAAGACCCAGGTTGTATTTAGGATGTTGTCCAGATTTCCAAATATTCTTCCCAAACATCTTGCAGTTCTATCCCTTCTAGTTCAGTTTCTGTAGCTTTCTTCCATTTGGGCCACTTGGGACACTTGCGTGCCGCTTTATAGGAGGGGGGTTTGTAATAGTGGTGAAATCCATATCGTTGAGGTTTTTTGATTTCACGTCTGGGTCTTTGATATACGGATGTTTTGGGAGATTCTGCTAGAGTAGGATTACAAGGTGAATTTGAAGCAGATGAATCTGAGGAGTCCGCACCCTTGTTCTCCTCACAATCTGATTCTGATTTGGAAGCGCCTTCTGGCAAATCACAAATGGTATATTGTTTTTGAGTTGATGAGAAGTTGGAGTTGTCAGATTCTGAGCTAGCTTGAGAAAAAATATCAAGTGCAGGAGACTCAAGGAGTGGAAATTGAGAGGTTGTGTTCTTGGAGAACTGGACATTTTTGGTTTCAACAACAGCACCGGATAGGCTTAACACAAGATAAGAGTGAAAAATTGGATTAAACCCAACTAGAATTCCCTCTAACCCTTTTTCGTCAAATTTCCTTCCTTTTTGCAGATGATTTCCCAAATATATTACTGGTGATCCTACGGGTTTTAAGTAGTTAGCAGGGAGACTCTTATTGAACATGAGCTCCCAGGGGGATTGGTCATTACCTTCCCTTGGGATTTGATTCAACATGAAGCAACAGCTTTGGATTACTATGTGCCAGTAGTTCTTTGGTAGTCTGGAGGAGGAGAAAGTTGCTTGCGCGGATTCAACAATAGTTCAATTGGCTTGTTCCGCTCGACCGTTATGTTGAGAGTGGTAAGGTTCCGAAGTGAGTAGTTTGATATGTTTGCATTTGGCGAAGTCTTTCAAAGTTTTGTTAGTGAATTCCATGCCTTTATCAGAGAAGATCTCCATTGGGTATTAAATAAGCCGCTTATATTCCGTCTCCAGGATATTAATTATAACATCCAGGGCTTCATCTTTAGACGGAAGGGGGAATGCTGCAAGGTAGCCAGAGAAATTGTCAACAAGGGTTAAAATGTAGCAATGACCCGCCTTGGATTGAGGGGTAATTTGTCCAATCAGATTGAGGTGAATCCTTTTGAGCCGTTTTGACGACGGTGTTGACGTTGCTGAGAAGGGAGATTTGGTGATTTTGCTTTTTACGCAACTATCGCACTGAAAGCTGTCCAACTCTTCCTTAGAGAAACAATCTTTGAGAATAGGCTTGAGGGTGGAGATTGCAGCGTGACCATACATTTTGTGGAAATCTGACAGAGATTGAGATACAACAGCAGTAGAGCCGGTGGATTGATTTGTGAGGTTAACTGAGAGATTGTTGCCCGCAACTCAAGGTTTCTTGATTACAAAGAGATTGTTGCCAATTAATCCTTTTAGAACTACCTTGTTGCCTCAAGAGACTGTAAATCAATCTTTTTCTTGGAAAAGATTGCATCCTTTCTTCGCTAGAAGACCGGGGCTAATCAAGTTGACCACTATGTCTGGAACATACGTGCACTCGTCCAAAGTTACAATTGACTTTTTCCATTCCAGTTGGACCGTACCTGTGCCCCGAATTTTCAGGTTAGCTTCTAGTTTGCCAGTCTTGATTTCTTCTGGGTCATCCTGGAGATTAATAGACGTAAAGAATTTGAGATCGTTAAATATATGGATATTGGCGCCAGATTCCAATAAATGATTTGGGGTATTGTTGGAGTTGATCCAGAGGGTGAGCAGTGCATGGTAGTTGATGGTTGGGTTCTTTTTGGTTTTGTTTTTTCATTCATTCTGCTGTTCCACCCACCATCCTGGTGCAATTTGAGGATGGAGATGTAAGCAGGACGTCTCTGGATGTGGAGCATTGGGGTTGTGATAGCCTTCTCTGCATCGGAGTTGAACCTTTTTATCATCTTTCTCTGCTCTGCCTTTAGTGGTTACTAGAGGGACATCTGAAGCTGATTTGCCTATCTTCTGTTGGGCCTTTTGTTCATTATTATATTGAGTTAGGTGATTAAAAACCACTTCTATGGTTATCAGTTTCTCTACATGCATAATCTGCTGCTTGAGGTTCTCCAGAAGGGGGTTAAATTTAAATAGTGTGAGGTAAGCAAGTATATCTTTGGGAAATTCTATACCCACATCCGCCATGCGCATAAGTGCCTTTCTAATATCCGTTATGAAACTCTCTATTGCTTGTTCATTGAAGGGAGTATGTAGAAATTGATTAAAGAATTGGTCTCTATTTGCAGTTTTGGATGAGGCAAATCAACGAGTAATCTTGGCCCAGAGCAGCTTAGACAATGAGATGTTGGTCAAATTGACCACGTTGGCATGAGTGTCACTGTCCAGTGTAGAAAGAATTATTGCTTGGATTTCCCAATCTTGCTTTGTTGTTAATTGGCCAGAGTTCCTAGTTATGACGTCCTTAATTTCCTTGAGATCGAAGAGCATCAGCATCTTGTCTCGCCAGATGGAATAATTGTCTTTGTTGAGAGGAGGAATGGCATCAACCGAGGCTTTGAGTGCAACTTGGTGAAAATAGTCGTTGGCTCCAACTGGTTTGTTTGTTTTTGATTAGCTTGAGTTCTTTGGCTTTAAACCGTGTTGATTTAAGTATTGGATTTATTAGGACTAAAAACCAGAGGCCTGAAGACATGGATTTAGAGATCAGGCCAGCTGATTCAAATGAGGACAGAGATGACAAGGAAGATGAAAAGAATACCAACAGCTAGGACCATGATCAGGAACAGGACAGCAAGAGCGGCAGAAGAGAAGATGAGACTAGAGAAAATAGGTAGGCAGCTGAAATGAACAGAAGTTAGAGTTGAGAGTTGTTAGACGTGATGAATTGTACGGATAGGTCTCTTGCCAGACAAGAGCACATAAACTAGGATCAAGCAGCTGAGATGGTAGATTGAGGACTAAGGCAAGATTTGATTTGTAGAGAAAAGGAAAAGAAACCTAAAAGGAAGGATAAAAAAGAAATGTAAAAAGAAGGATAAAAAAGAAGAGAAGATAAGAAGGGGAAAGAGGTTGATTCAAGTAGTTGAGGTAGATTTGAGTAGTTGAGGTAGATTCAAGTAGTTGAGGTTGATTTGAGTAGTTGTTGTTGAGTTGATCAAGAGAGGAAGAAAAGCGGACTTGAGAGAAAACAGAAAGAAAAACAGGGGTCTTGAGGGTCCATCTCCTCTTGGGAGAGGGCAACCTTCAGAATAGAGTGTTCACACTCATCTTCAGGGCGCGCGGCATTTCAAGGGTGCGCGGTGGTCAGAAGGAAGAGGCTGTGAGGAGGCAATTCTCAACACCTCTGCAAACCGCTTGATGAACATCTGTACATAGCTACACAATCCCAAGAACTGGAGAATGCGCGATACATTCTTTGGCATTGGCCACTCAAGGACTTTGTTGCGTTTCTTTTCAGAAATCCGCCTTCCGTCGGAAGCCACCACGTGTCCTAGAACCTCCAGCGCGGGTACGCAGACTGCTAACTTTTTCCACAAAACCGTGAGTCCTGCTTGCTCAATCCGGAACAAGATCTGTTCCAGCGTTTGCATGTAATCCCAGATGAATTTCCAAATTTCCAGAGCGTTGGTAAGCATTTCCCCTCCATAATCCATCTTTGGGCCTTTGATGCCCACGTCATCAATTAAAATCTGAACCCCCTTAAGAAGATCATCCTTCAGAGTACAGGTCATCTGCGCTTGGTGAACCGCAACCAAGTTAGTTGCACCTTGCAGCAGCCGGGTTAGTTTCATCCTTCCCAATCCGGCTTCAAAGGCAGTCATCAGATGCAAACTCCAATTGATTTTGCAATGGTTGTATTTGCCCATCATATCCACCAGCCCGTAGCACGCGCGTCATGCCATAGATTCCAGAAACTTGTCGATGAGAAGAGGTTGTCCTGCATCTTGTATTGTAAACAAAGTGAGCCGCTGAAGATCATGAACAATTGGTAATGACTTCCCATCCTGCTTAACCACCACAAACATTGGACTCAAGTAACTCAATGTTGACTACTTGTAAAGACCCGTCCCCACACGCTTGCACACCAGGTCCAAGAAGGGTCCCCAAACCGCCTGCAGAATTGTAATGGGATTGATCTTCCAAGGTTTTTGTGGAACCATTGGAATCACATAAGGGTAGCCTATCTTGATCTTTAACAGTCCCCGCTCTTCAGGTCCAAAATCAAGTGCTCTTTCCTGGAAAATGAACACCAAAGTCAGAAAATCCTGTTCCTCTGCGCTTAACCAGCCCGGCAGTCTGAAGGTCAGGGCCGCAATCTGCTCATGCTTAATTGGCTCCAATTGCTTTACCCATCCTGAAACCTTCAGAGGGGATTTCCAAGGGTCCCGCAACCAATTGATTGGTTGAAGTGGTCTGTTCAGATCCTGCGGCATTGCTTTGTTCTGGGGACAGACCTTTTGCACAACCGGCTTATACTTCCCAACGTTGCACCGTGCCATCCACATGGATCCGTTACCATAGGTCCTAGTCAAAACCAAACCGCGGCTTTTGCCTTTGCTCACAAGCGTGTCACAATGATATTTTTTTTTTGAAGTACCTCCAGGCAATGCATACTGAGGAAAATAACTTACTTCCAGCACTTGCGCATCCCGCGCTTCCTACCTTCTTACCACCTGCTCCTCACTGGTCAACTGCCTGCACAAAGTAAGAGCTTGCTCTGTGCCATAACCTTGGCCAACTAGTCAAAATCTGTCAGCCTCCTGGATGCCCAGACCCTTGCTATCTTTTAGCTACCAGAGGTGATAGAATAAATAATGAATATATTATTCAATAAATGCAGCTAAAATCCATAAAAAATTTGGATAAAGCTTATTGCAAGGTTTATTGGTTTGGACATGGTTTATTGTTACAAATCAATATTGATAAATTGATTATTAAATATTTTTATAGAGGGGCCACAATTATATTGGGGATCTTTAACACTTCTCTTCAGGGAGTTCAGTATGAAAACACATAGGCCTGGTTACTTTGGAACCTTTAGTTTAAACAATATTTTTCCCAAAGATAATATGTATATAAAATACACAGTGGAGTGGCAGGGCTTTGTAAACAAGCTTCTATGACAGAGAAAGGATAATAAGACTCACAGTTATATTATGAAATCCTTTTGGCACCTGTTTGGGATGTGCACTTATGGGTTAAACCTGTATACTGGGGTTATAAGGTGGTTCAGAAGTTTAATTTGATAAAAAAAGGTTGAGGACGGATATTATTAATCAGACTAAAGCCATAGATCACTTAATTATCTCTTATAAGTATTTTATTACCTTGGCAGGGTTTTTGGATGTAAATATAACTAGTTCTTTGGGTATCAATATCCTCAAAAGAGCTCTTTATTTATAGCTTTTTGAGTCCCAATATTGTTCTTCTGAGGGGTTCAGGGGCTCAAAGGGACGTACACTGAGGATAGAAGGGTAACCAGTGGTAGCCTGTTACGTGTTCTTGGTGCTTTAGCACTGTTAGCATCTAATTCCACAGGGTATTGGAATTATTCTACTTTATAATTGATGTTTGGATGTGTGAATAACACTAATCTGTCCTTTTTTTTTATTATATAATTAATTATCCTTAGTAAATGTTCCCAGTAAGTTCATAATTATTTTAATAGACATTCCTTTGGATTTTCTGATGTCAGGTGAGTTCTCATTATGTATTAAATAATTGGAGTAAATTCATGATATTGATTTTACTCCTTATTTTTGAAATTCAGTTTATTTACTAAAATAATTAGTCATGGGTATTCATGTAATATTTTTAGATCATAAGTTTTCTGAGTATTTCACAAAAATAGTCATTTCTAGAAATTATCATAATAGTATATTATAGTATTTTAATATATTTTTAGAAGTAGTCATTATCTTATTTTCAAAATTTTTGGTACTTTGAATTATATTTTATGAAAAATACGTATAAAGTTTATTTAAGTATTTTTATATAATTTTATTTATTTTAGACTATCTACTATCCAAGGGAACATTTATTACATATGTTGAATGTTCCTGTCTAGGTTGTGGCATGTTTACGCGGTACCTAGTTTTCTCAGGCGGCCTGTCACTTTTTCAATCTGTAGTCCCACAGCTGCGTACTTTTCAGAAGCCTGGAGCTGCATAGATGGCTTTAAAAGAGTTACAGAGCTGTAGCTCAGCCACGCGTGGGTGTATTGTCTGCTGCGGCTGCGTGCGGGAATTGTGACAGAACACATTTCCCTCTGTAACTCCTAAAATATACACAAAACCTCGATTCTGACTGAATTTTAGGTGTGAAAACTATACGTGACTATTCATGTGAAACATTCAATTGGCCAAAAAGTTCAATAGTGGTGCCGTGGTATTTTAGTCTTTCTTTCCTTAATTATTTAAAAATATAAGGAGTTGGATTTCAAGGGTGGGGTCAGTGAGTGACCCAACCTAATTTTGGGTGGAGAATCCATTTTTCCAATTATTATTCATGGTTTTCCTGCTCCTTCTTATTTTAATTTTATTTTTATTATTTTAATGTTATTTCTGTTACTTTTGCAGCTTGCTCTGCAATAGTAGCAAGCTTACAAAATCCACCTCCGGACCGCCCTTGCAAACCAACTCTGCGCCGGGGTCCTCCTCCTCCTCTCCTTCCGAATCCCGCCTCCACTTTCCCAACCCCTGATTGCAGATTGTTGTTTTTAATCACCCGCCAGATAAATCTTGCACCGTCAATGCTTTTGTCCCCGCCTCTGGATCAAAATTCATTTGCGCTTGGAACCCAAACATGAATGGCCATCCTAAAATAGCCTCCCTGCAATCAACCAATAGAAAAGAAAGTGGTTTATGGACCCTTAAAACCTCAACCTCTTTCTCCTCCACAACTCCATCCACGCAAAACACCCTGCTGTTAAGCGCACAAAGCCCCATTGCACATTTCTGCCAAACCAATCCCATTTCATCAACCAATCTAGATGGAAGGAGTTTTACCATAGAACCGCTATCCACCAGAGCCCACACCTTCCTTCCAGCAATCTTCATCAAAATTTAAGCCAGTGGAGTTGAAACTTATTTCATCCCACCTAGCTTGCACTCCGCGTCATCCCAAGACAAGTTCACCTGCTGCACCATTGGAGGGATCCTATTGTGTCCGCAATCCTTCAGCACTTGAACAATCTCATACACTACCACTGGCAACACCGCGCCCAACTCCTTCAGGGTCAAGGGAATATTCATTTCATTCCTCATCACCCTGCGCACAATTTTCACTGCCTTCTTCTTCCACACTGGATTCACCAGCCATCCATCTGTTTCCAGAACGCGCGCAATTGACTTAGGAGCTGTCAGCAGTACCCGTTCCTTGGCATCCACATCCATCCTTTCCACCGCGGCAAATTCCTCCTTTGCTAACACCCTCACTTCCGCTTCCACGCATGGTGGTTGCTGTACCCCAGGACCAGTGACAATGCCCAGCAAAGCTTGCGCAGTTACTTCCAATTCCTGTCCTTGGGCGTGCACTTGCTCCATGACAGTTGGTTTCCCATGTTTGGAGGAGATCTTCTTTCCCGTTGGGAACATGAATCCCATTCCCACCGGTCAAACCAATCCCGCCATGAGGTCCTTTGTCGTGTTATTGAACCCCAACTGCCAATGCCCCTTGTCCCTGCAGTAATTGCATAACCGCAACGTGGGCAGATTTGATGGCAGAAGCATCCCCCAAAGGTGAGGAGGCAGAATGCACAACCTGAACAAAATTCAACTCAGAAAGATCTGTAAATCCTTCATCAATTCCATCATTTTTCTAACCTCAGGGCTTGTTGTTGGTGGCGTGGCCTGAGCGCATTCTGTTTTTGAGGGGCTGGAAAACAGAGCTTGCTTTGGTGCCGCTGGAGTGTGGGAAGGCTACTTCTTTGGCCCCCTTGGGGACAACCTTGCCATGTCCTCCATCAGTTCCTCTAAGTCCAGCTTGCTTTCAACTGCACAACAAATGACAGGGATTCCTGTAAGGAGCGCAATACTCCCATCAAGCAACCTCTTCACCAAGTTGTTTTTGTACAGGGCCCTCTGCACCCACCTGAAAAGTTGGGGAACAATTCCTCTCAAAAATGCCCTCTTCATTGCGCCTGTCTGCCCCAAAATAACCTTGTTCTTTGCCAGGTAGCAATAGATCCAATTGAAAATTGCTACATAATGCCCCAATTGCACTCGCGTCCGGACTCCACCATTTGCACTTGCTTCTGCTGCGGCTTGCTTGAAGTTGCTTTCTCAAAACCAATGTTTGCGCCTTCCCCACCATGCCAAGATTTCTGCATTGAGTTTTGGCCAATAAAATTCCTCATACCCCTCCATCTTGTCCACATCCTAAAGCTTCTCTTTGTCTGCAATGAAGAGGACAACAAGCCAAGCCTTGTCCCAAGCCATTGCACCTTCTGCATTGGAAATTCTTTTGTATTGCACAAGGAATTGCTCAATGTCCTCAGTGTTGAACTAGATGTGAGAATAGTCCCGCGGTGTCAGCTTGGTACTATGTACAGAGCAACCTGTCATAGCAATACAAAACTATAAAAAATAAGAATATCTTAATTAAAAAAAGAAGGGGTGAGAAATTCATAAATATTGTTGAAGGAATGGATTCCTCACCCAAAATTAGGTAGGGTCACTCACTGACCCCACCCTTGAAATCCAAGCCCTTACATTTTTAAAATGATTAAAAAGAAAAGCACTAAAAATTACAACACCAGTATGGCACCTTTTGGCCATTCTAACATTTCACATGTGTTTCCACATATATGGTTTACACCTAAAATTCACTCAGAATTGAGGTTTTGTGTATATTTTAGGAGTTACACGCGGAAATATGTTATGTCACAATTCCCGCGCGCAGCCCCGCATCATTACATATCCCTACGTACTTGTAGTAGCAGTTTCCCGCGTACTAGAGACCCGCGCGCAGCTAATTATGCCACGCATGCAGCGGATCCCACCCCGAGCGCATCTGAACTGACTGATCCCTGCGTCTGGATCTGTTGTGACTAATCTGACAACCAGGTACCGCTCAAAAGAGCTACAACCTAATTAGGGTTGCCTGGCATATTTAAAAAGTTGAAATATGCATTAGTAATAATTTATATAGATCAAAACTTAATTAAAATTAATAAAAATTAATTTTAGTACATTTTTTAATAATAAATTAAAGATCAAGGATTACCAGGTAAATCATTGACTCTGATCTTTGAAGACCACAAAACACTACAAGGAGTGTTCAGAAAAATTATTAAAAATTATCTACATGATCAGCAGATGATGAAAAATTAGTAAACTTCCACATCTGTAAATTTGAAGCAATACTAATATTAAAAATGAAGGATGAGTGCAGAATGATCAAATTTACGCCATAAAAGATTAACAGATCCTGTGGCTAGAACAGTACAGAAAACCAGAAGATCTAAGGTCAGATGATTAACAGCACCAAGTGGATGTACTAATCTTGCTCTGACTGGCTTGCCAGCCTCAGCCCATGAGCAGAACTCTCTCTACGCGCCCTGAGAAGCTAAAAATCACCCCAAAAGGTATTTATACAGACCTCTTTGGATCCATTATTCCATAATCAGTTTACCAGGAATTATTATTATCAATCAGACACCTGTCATTGTTAGTCAAGTTCTTATGAAGAGTCTAAGCAAGTGATTATTGACCAAGTCTGTAGTATTATTATTTATTTTTTAAAACCAATCAACCCTTGAAGTTTAGTCAGGCAATCCACCCCATCTGCTTTGAAACCCTTCCTATTATTGCAGGATTTTCGTGGTAAAGTGCTCAGAGTGAGTTTTTCCCTTCCTGTCCAGACCAGTGTGCTGTTATTCCCGGCCATTAATGGAATAAGCCCTTTCTAAGGCACCCATCTTCATTCCAAGGTTCTTAAACTGCCTAAGTTGGCCCCTTGAAGAGAGTTTTCTTTGTCTGTAAAGACCCCCAGTAGTATAATACTGTGGCCCCTCTTTTTTATACATATTGAAAACCTTTTATTAACAAACCAATGGAACCTTGCAACTGCTCTTATTATATTAATTATTTGAGCCTCTAAGCATTTATTTTTGGAATAATAATTATTATTATTATTCCAGTATTTTTATCACTCTCCATAGCTAAAGGACTTCAAGGTTCCCGGTATCAGAGAGCAGACAACTGAGGGTCTGGCCAGAAATATCCTTAGATAATTAATCTTTGATTATTTATTCCTTGGACCAGTCTATTTTTTTAAAAAATAAGTTAAAATAATTATAACATATATTGTTGATCCTTTGTTTCTCTAGTGGATCTTAAGACCAACAGAGAATTGATCAATTATTATTTCAACCTTCTTAAAAATAAAAAAGAAGAAAAACTCTGTAAATTTGTCCCTGTTATGATAAATCCTGAGCAACAACAGGAGAAATTGCTTTATTATAAACAGCAAGTTATAAAGGACAAGGAACTTGAGCTTGAAAGAATTATCAATTTCAATTCTTTATTAAGGCAACATAAGGAGTGGGAAATTTATCAAAGGAAGCTTTATATTTATAAAATAAATAATCCTGAAGATAAAGAAAAATCCAAAAATAATAAAAGTGATTATTTTTCTAAAAACATCATCTTGCCATGTAAAAACATATAAAAAATATTAAACTTTTGTTTCTTTGTCTTTATCCATCTCAATGGATTTGATTTTTGGTTATCTCATTGACCAGGACCTCCTAGAGAACGTCCCAGACAGTGCAACCTTGGACTTACCCTTGGAGTTATCCCAGGATCTAATTGGAACTCACTCAGACCCCATTTGAATACCCCCCAAGGAAAGTTGTGATCCCAACAAAGCGTTGGTACCGTTGAATTTAACTTTAAGTGAGTTAAAATATATATAAAAAATTATTAAAGACATAAATACACAAAAAATATTTTTTTTTTATATTTTTAAGTCTTTTATCAAAAGTTTTCACAAAAGACTAACTTATTTTTTTTTTTGGTGCTATGTACCAAAACGGGCGCAAAACCCATGCAACAGGTAAAGCCCCATGGTATGGATCTCTGCCCAAGGAACCCATATGGTCAAGGACTCCAGTCACAAGGGCAATGAGGGGGCTCAAACCAGTGACCATAGCCTCATATGGGACGATGACGGCAATTACCGCGGCCGCCAACTCAACCAATAGAGCATTGGGGAACCACCCATTGCCCACCAAGAAATCCCAAGAGGGTACCAGTCCTCCTCTGCCACCCCAGCTGGATTCAACCAAGGAGGAAAGAGTCAAGGTATTGGTGAAAGAACACATGAGCTATTGGGAAAAATTCAGACTGGCTCAGACCCAGGAGGATCAGCCAGGTATGAGAAGAGCTATTTCCCCAGAAAAGACATCTCAGCTTTCTCTGCAAAGGTTGATCCCAAAGAAAGAGGAAGAAGGCTACGTGCAGAAATGGAATCCTTGGGATTGGTTAGCTTCCTTAAAGGAAAGGACCCCAAAAAGAAGAGTTTCTCAGCCCATCAGAAGTTAAGGAAACCAAAGTATTGGGACAGTATAATATCCCTAGCCCAGGAGTTGAAAAAGGTGTACCACAATTAGATTTAGAAGCTGTTAATAGCTTTTCTGTAAATGTGTTTCACAATTTTACTGTTATCAGCCAGTTTTTTGACAAAGTTTATCAACAATTGGACAAATTGAGTCTGATTATTTTCAGAGTGATTGATACCCAGTCTCAGACTACTGATGAAACATATTGATGGTAATCAATCAATTCTTCAGGAAGATATTCTTGCAACCATGAAACAGCTTAAGGAAGAAGTTAAGAACACTAGTCTTACTCCTTCAGCTCACCTGATTAACAAAATTGAATCATTCAAAAACAAAATTAATTTGGAGTTAGGTATGATTAACAATGATCTCAGAGATCTTAAAGTCAATTCTATTAACTCCCCAGTAATTGACCTGGAAGAAACTAGACCTTCTGGGTTCACCAGTACTCCTAGTGTTCCTTCCAGAACTAGGACAACTAGGGATGAATCTTTTAGGCCCAGTCCTACTCCTGCAATAGAACAGGCTTTGAAGTTACTTCCACCCATTACTGAATGGCCTAAATTCTCTGGAGAAGGAGAATAAAACCATGTCACTTTCATTAAATTTATTGATTATACCCTTGCTTTTAATGAACTCCCTGATACCATATTTGTGGTAAGATATCCCAGACTATTAGAATGGTCTTCTTGTGCAAATTCAATGGGTGATTTAGAATGGTCTTCTTGTGCAAATTCAATGCAAACAACAGAAATCTGGATGCATCCCTGCTGATACAATGTTCAAGATTCAAAATAGGGGATATCACTAGAGAGAGCACAAATGGTCTTTCATTGAGTCTCCAAGGGATTGGAGAATAATTTGACGTATCAAAGATGACTGAATCTGAATGAGAGTCAGAGGAATGAAAAGCTGAAGCAGAGGTGCTCTGTAATTTGTTTGGTTTGGATGACCTTGGTGCACTGCTGGAAACTTCAAAGTATTTCTGATTTGATGGATTCCTGGTTGGTGTGATTTTGGTTTTTTCTCTTCTTGCTATGTGATTTTGATACTGGGCAGTTGAAAAAGCCAACCCAGGTCTCAACCCATTAATTGTCATGTGGGTCTTGGAATTACAATCATCACATTGGCAGATGATGTGCTTGTTTTGTGGTGACATGCTGATGAATAGTTCTTACTAGTGTTGGGTGTATTTTCTTTCCAAATGGTAATCCAAACAACCTTAATGGGGGAATGAAAGTAGACAGAGTAGACATCTTATATAGAAGTGTCCTGATGCATTTCAGTGAACAATTTCATCTCAAAATTGTAACAAAAATCAAGTGGATGAGTCTTGGAACTTAGCAAGCAGGGCTTTTGGTGCAGGTTTGAAACATGTTTTGCAAGAAGCTTCAAAATTTTAAATTACAAATGGTTATCCAGAATTACAAAAAATAGGACAGAAAACAAATCATAGCGTTTGAATTGTTGCATCAGTAATATGGGCCCCTCTTGGAAGATTGAAAACTCGGTCTCCATTGGGATGAGAATTCAGCCAGTATTCACTGAAGTCAAGCACAATGAACTTAGCAAGCTCAAATCTTTTTACGCGGCAAGGAACAAATCCATCTGCAGAAAAGAAAGTCTTTTGAATTATGGAACAGATGTACGTGTTGGTTCTTTTCCATATGGGTTCATCAATGTTGTTGGCTTCAAGTTCATTCAGCTTGGAAACAATGGAAATGAGTTCAAGGCAACTGGAGGCTGGTAAATTTCTGTAATCACTACGACTCAAAAGAATCCCACAAATTCCTGAAACACAATAGGCAGCCAAGAGGGAATAACATGGCCTTGAAGTGTACTCCTTGGGAAGTTCATCAAATTGGGAGGTATAACGCTGAAGAGATTGTTCTGACCAATTGATTTTGCACCTGGCTTTTAATATGGAAAATGAAATCAATAGATGGTAGACATTATCAACCAGCCTGTCTAGAGCCTTTAAATCGATTTTGATACTTCTTTCATTGGATGATGCAGTGGAATCAGTGATTTTGGAATTGGTGCTATGGCCCGTAAGACATTGTATGAAATACTGTATCATTGCTATCTCTTGTGCCAAGTCATCATTTGGGTTGGTTGGAGCTTCATATGCTGGTAAAGGTGTTATATCCTTAGCAACCAGTGCAATTGACTGGAAAAAGATTTTTTCCCAATTGTTCTGTTCATGCTCGGTAGGATGGAACAACATATTGAGCAGTGTAATTAATTCATGACCCAGTAAATTTGATGGAGCAGTGTGATTTGCTATTGTGGGAATGTTCCAAACATCTGGTTTCAAGAGTGGTTCATTTAACAATGGCTTGAAAACATTGATTCCTGATTGCAATCAAAAGAAAAAATAATTCAAATCAACATTGAGGGTTTGATTCAAAAGTAAAGGTTCAACAGACCATCATCCAGCATTTTCTTCAACCACTGTTTGATACCAGTGTTAGTCAGTGTACAGAATTGAATCATTGATGGCAGGGTATCAGTGTAGCTGCTCATTGGCTGGAGTTTATTTATTCGCATGGTGTGAAGCTTGACTACAGATTCATGTGCCATGGAATAAGCATCATGGAGGAGTGTTGTAGAGTAAAGTTGAATTATAGGAAGGATTGCATTGGTGTGTTTCATGAATATGGTTGATCCATTGGATTGTTGGCTAGTTTGGCCTTGGGAAGATTCTGGCAGTGTGGCAGGTCAAGCATTGGCTGTTGGAGGTGGATCAGGCTGCGACTTGCATGCAGATTGAAACTGGGAATGTTGGTTTGTTTGGTTTTCAGAAGTCGCTGTTGGGATTGCCAACAAAGGATCAGATGTTGCAGGGGGAATAGGTTGAGGCTGGCGCTGATGGGGAGCTTCACCGGGAAGTTGGAGC
Source organism: Puccinia polysora (assembly GCA_025617555.3). Lineage (NCBI taxonomy): Eukaryota > Fungi > Basidiomycota > Pucciniomycetes > Pucciniales > Pucciniaceae > Puccinia > Puccinia polysora. The sequence goes on along the minus strand of CM062619.1, from coordinate 36,770,986 downwards.
ATATCAGGATAGATGGTTCCAGGTGGTGGGGGTGGCCGATGTTCATTTGTGGTAGAGCTTTGAAAGTTGGGTGGAAAGGATGCCTCAAAATCAAACATTTGGACACTATGTTTGGGATTGTCATCAGTTGTGATCTGCTGGCTTTCAGGCAAAATGATATCGCCATTTTTGGTGCTGTAATTTGATGTGCTGGAATTTGATGTGAAACAATGCCGTCTTTTGGAAGGCAGGAGAGTATATTTGGATTGATGAGAGCATTTAGATAGCAGATTTCCAGACCCTATCTTCACCAGCTCTTCAACTGGCAGATCCTGACCACTTGACACAACTTTGAAAGGCAAGAATTATTAGTTATCATAGTATGATTGGAGAGAAATGGATTTCAAGAAATGTGCTCACCTCTATTGGATTCATCTATGGCATCCATAGCCTTTTGTGCATGATCACAAACTGACTTGGGCAAGGTCTTATCATTGTGGGCTTTTTCAAATTGGTGTTGCATTCATTGGATGTTTTCAAGAAACTCTGCCCGGGGAACTACAGAGATCTCCGACTCATCTAGGAAGGTCCCTGTCATTGGTGGAGGTGGGGGGGCTGAAAAAGGTTCAAGATTGGATCTTTGATGTGCTTCTGGTTGTGGCCAGTGGGGTGCAGGAAGGTTGGTAGACGTTGGATTTTGTTTGGCTTTTGATGATTGTGGTTGGGATGTTTCATTCGCCAAAATTGGCGTGGTAGGTGGGAAAACGGGATTTGATGATGGATTCAAAGGAGCAGTGTTTGGGGCAGTGAAGACGTCAGCTGATTCAAATGCTAACGAGTCTATGAATGACAAATTATCAGCAAAAAGGTCAGTCCATGTTGCATGACCAGGGTTAATTTCTGAGATCTGGGTTGAGTAACCTGGCTGGGCAAGGTCACTAGCTAGGAGATCATTTGTTTCAGGGTCAAATAGATCACAAACATGAGGAGAGAAATTTCTATCTTGGGGGGAAAGGACATTTCCTGAATCACAAGCGCCTTATATAATAAATATATGGCATGCAGGAAAGGGGGGAAATTTTGATGAGGAAGGGATGGGAGATCCGCTGGATCCTGGTATTTAAGGCAACCATGGGAAGCAATTGAAGAAAAAAAACTGTAGTTTGTGGGCGAGCAGACTTACAGGCAAGCATGTAGAATATGCATGTTTATGATCCATACAAGTCACATCTGAGCATGAAATGCATTGTGACTGATCAATTGTGAGGTTGTCATGGTGGCAACAAAGAATTTACATGTGTTGAGCATTTTTAAATAGAAACAAGGTGTGGTAATCAAGATAGATGGAAAAACTAACATCTGGATGAGGATGAAGAAGCAAGCCGGTTGATAACAATTTCCTCCCTTGCACTATGTCCACCAAAATTTCCTGAACGTGTTACTTGTGCCTTCTTGCAAACCTCAGCCAGGCTTTTGTCAATTTGGACTGAGATTCCTAAGCGTGTGAAGGGACTGCCAGGGGGTCTCAGCAATTGGACTTTCTGATGGAACAGATAATTTGATGCCCAGATTACATCAGTCCAGCCATCATTGCATTGAAAGTCAATATAAGTCTGAATCCCAGGCAAGACAAATTGTCCATATTAATCAAAGCCCTGGTGTTTATGGGCAGGTTCCCCTGTCTCCTCAAAAATACCACAGAAGCCACCATAAGCCATACCACTGATGTTGTTATCAACATGGGCTGAATTATAAAATTCATTCCAAGTGGCAGTTAAATTTCCAGCAAAAACTTCTTTACCAGCAGACCCATATTCTCTAGATGCAAATCCTGGTATTGAAAATTGATGCATTTGATCAATAGATTGCCTGTGGAAACCTGGTGCCATGGTTTTGAACCAATTCCCCAATATTTGTTTGATCCTTGGTAGACAGTTCACAAGGTTAATCCAATGTACACATTTCTGGTTTGTGTTTACTGAAGCAGGCACTGGCACATATTGGCCTGGGACATTTGTTTGTCAGCCAATATGATATAGCCAATTACAATGATCTGAAATTTACCAGAATTTTCTCCATGATAGCCATAACCTGGATGCCAACCAAATGCTTTCATGATCCCTGACAAGAAGGAGCCATTTTGCTGGTTTCCATAGAAAGATCCCAACTGAACAAGGGTGGTGGTGACAAAGCGGAGGTCAGCATATTCAACCGGACTCATATCCCTCCATTGAGTAAATTTTACTACTAGGCCGATTTCCTTTTTTCCATTCACATGCACAACAGCAGGCCCTGGTGGCCTGAGATACCTGTAACAGTGGAGTGCCTCCTGTGTATGGTGGATCAAATGCACATCTGGACATTGAATGGACCCCTGGTTGTTGGGTTGGTTGCAAGAAAACGACAATCCCGGTAAATTTTGTAGCATTTCAATTGAGGCCTGTTTATATGATTTCTGTTGGTTCCAATGATTGTAGCTATTCTAAGGGAATGGTGTGGCAATTACATGTTTTGCAGAGCTTCCCTGTGGTGGATGCACACTGATGGAGTGCACATGGAGGTGATGCTGAGCTTGAATTTCTGTCATAATCCTCTGCATTTCATCGTTTTCTTGACGTCTCAGGGCACGGCATTCAAGGGCTGCTACTGAGCGATGACATTCTTTTTTCTGCCAATCAAGAAAGGAATGTCAATGAGTTTTGCTAATATGCCTGTTGGGGGTATTTTATTGGAATGAGATGGTGACATTATGAAAACCAAGGGGCAAATAAACAAAAGGATTGATGTTTCAGGCATGGCGCGGCCACAGCCCAATCAATCAAATACCATCATTGATTAGAAAGCACTTTGCATGGTTTCCTTAATGGACGCATTCATGCAAGGCATTCAATCTCCGGCATGCTTGGGTGGAAAAACCAAAGCACCTTTTAGGGAAACAAAAAATAAGTGAAGGACTGGGTTATTCACTTTAGTCAAAGGGGTACCAGATGGATTGTTCATTTTCAGATTTAAATGGTTGAGGGGGAGAATAGTGCTAAGAGGAAAGGGAAGTAGATGCAGGCTTTTATATTAACGTCAATGGGGGACACCTGCCTCTGGGAGCATTCGTCATTCACCAGCCTTTTTCAGCCTGCTGTCAGCATGAGTCAAGGGAAAAAATCCTGAAATCTGGCTGCAGTCAAAGCTGTGACCGCTTTGGTGTTTCAATAGCAGCGACCAATTTGATTTGCTGATGACAGCGGACAGGAAAGCTTGATGAAGCTGTCCGCTGTCAGCAGCAAATATGAAATGGATTTGCTCTTGCGCCCCCCCCCCAAAAACTGGATTGGCTCTCACACTTCCCCAATGAGTCGATTTTCTGATGACAGTGGACAGGATGGCTTGACAAAGCTGTCTGCTCTCAACAGCAAAAGGTGAAACCCCCCCTTTCTTGCTCACGGGAGCATGTCTCCCCCCTGGCTCGCTCAAAAGCGCTCCCCACACATTGGGTTGCAGCTGGGGGGGGGGGGTGATGAATCACCCCCTTGCCGAGCGTTTCACTGGCGTTGCTCCGCCTTCGCTCGCTGAGACAAGCGGAAGGGGAAGGGGTGTCCCCCCTGGCTCGCTCAAAAGCCCCCCCCACATTGGGTTGCGGCTGGGGGGCGGCACGACGACAATAGAACTTTTTGGTTAAATTAAGTTTACAGTCAATTGAGCTCAAAGGCCAATTAAATCTTTACAAGATCGCTAAGGTATGTTTTTGATTTCCGTTCCTTCCCTCTCATTTTTCCTTTCTTGCTTTTTTTTTGTTTTTCTGCCCTCGTCCAAACGCCTGACGCGACTCAGGATATTTTTTTAACTTTCTTCTTAGGGGAAGACCCGGCCTCTGAATCAATCAAGTCAGTCGGTCGTTTGATCAAAGTGCTCTCTGAACTGGATATCAATGATGAGGAAGGCTTGGGTTCATGTTTGAAATTCAAACTTTTTTTACACTCCTTACTGATGTGTTGGTCCGATCCCTTGGATTCTTCCTTGACAATCTTCTCTTGTTTACTACAGATTAACGGTGAATTAATTAAACCCGACGATTCAGATCCTTCAAGGGCTTCCTTCTTAAAGAATGACATGATATTGCCTTTTCTTTTGGAAACAGGCTGGGAAGGAGTTAAGCCAAAATACTCGTCAACAACTCGCGCATTGCTCCGCCTTCCCTCGCTGAGAAAAACGGAAGGGGAAGGGGTTTCCCCCCTGGCTTGCTCAAAAGCCCCCCCCACATTGGGTTGCGGCTGGGGGGGGGATGAATCAACCCCTTGCCAAGCGTTTCCCCCCCCCTTGCTTGCTAGGTGGGGGGGATCAATTCCCCCCTCGCTCCGCCTTTGCTTGCTGATAAAAAGGGGTGTCTGCCCTCGCTTGGCCAAACAAGCCCCGCCCATTGGGTGCTAGCTGGTGGGGGGGATGAATCACCCCCTGGCCGAGAGTTTCCCCCCCTTGCTCAGGTGGGGGGGGATCAATTCCCCCTCGCTATGCCTTTGATTGCTGATACAACTCAACGCGGTCGCTATGCCTTTGATAACTGGGAAAACTCAACGCGAGTCAGTGGAAGCTACAAGGAGCGCAATAAGGACCAACTCCAGACAGATGCAGCACTCACAAGCTTTGGGGTGCCATTTGGTCCTTGGCGCTGCTGACAAGACTCAGCTGCAAGTTTCCCAAGACATCTGAGACCAAGCAACATCAGATGGGTTTTTCACTTGGCGTGCAGCCTCTGGGGAATGGAACTTGGGGGAGAACTCAAACTTACGGCACAGGATCCACAGCTAGTGGCGCTTAGCTTGTTCTTGGTCATCTACTTTGTACAGCACATTGGGAACCAACACAAAATTGAATCAAGGATAATCACTAAATCTCAAGCGTTAAGACACATAGAAATACACCCACACTGCTGCTTGTACTTTTGGTTGAGATTGTCATGACCCTCCGCTTTTTCTGCTCTCTCATTCTCCCCCCCTCTCCCCCCCTCTTTTTCTGTTCTTCCTTCTCTCTGCTCTGCGCTATTAGATAAACCGTAGGAAGTTGACGGGGTTTCACTAAAGGCCCTGTGAATGGTTGTACTCCTCAAGACACTTTGCATATCCAAAGTGGCCCATGCGTAATGCAAATGTTCAATTAAAAAAAAATTGTCTGGGAGGGGTGGTTCCCCCCTTGCTGGGCATTTTTCTTAAGAATCTGGTGCAATCAGCTTCAATGCAGCAGTGCCCCCACACTATGATTGACCCTTGCACAAAAATCGTAGTGTTCGGATGCATGCATCCGAACACTAAGAATCTGGTGCAACTCCCTTGAATGTGGCAGTTCAGCTCATCCGATCATTGTCACTTGCATGAAAAGCCTAGTGTTTGGATGCATACATCCAAACACTAAGATTCTGGTGAAACCACCTTCAATGCAGCAGTGCTCGCAGCCTACCATGGACACTTGCACAAAAACCCTAGTGTTTGGATGCGTACATCCAAACACTAAGATTCTGGTGCAACCACCTTGCATGTGGCAGTGCCACTCATGCTACAATGGACACTTGCACCAAAATGCTGGTTTTTTGATGCGTACATCCAAACACTAAGATTCTGGTGCAACCACCTTGCATGTGGCAGTGCCACTCATGCTACAATGGAAACTTTCACCAAAATGCTGGTGTTTGGATGCATACATCCGAACACTAAGATTCTGGTGCAACCACCTTGAATGTGGCAGTGCCCCCACCCTATCATGGACACTTGCACAAAAATCCTAGTGTTTGGATGCATACATCCGAACACTAAGATTCTTTTGCAACTCTGCTGAATATGGCAGTTCAGCTCATCCTTCCATTGTCACTTGCATGAAAAGCCTAGTGTGCCACTCATGCTACAATGGACACTTGCACAAAAATCCTAGTGTTCGGATGCATAAATCCAAACACTAAGATTTTTGTGAAACTCTGCTGAATATGCCAGTTCAGCTCATCCTACCATTGTTACTTGCATGAAAAGCCTAGTGTTTGGATGCATACATCCAAACACTAAGATTCTGGTGCAACTCCTTTGAATGTGGCAGTTCAGCTCATCCAACCATTGTCAATTGCATGAAAGACCTAGTGTTTGGATGCATACATCCAAACACTAAGATTCTGGTGCAACAACCTTGAATGTGGCAGTGCCACTCATGCTACAATGGAAACTTGCACCAAAATGCTGGTGTTTGGATGCATACATCCAAACACTAGGATTCTGGTGGAACCACCTTCAATGCAGCAGTGCCCCCAGCCTACCATGGACACTTGCACAAAAATCCTAGTGTTCGGATGCATAAATCCAAACACTAAGATTCTGGTGCAACTCTGCTGAATATGGCAGTTCAGCTCATCCTACCATTGTCACTTGCATGAAAAGCCTAGTGTTCCGATGCATACATCCGAACACTAAGATTCTGGTGCAACCACCTTGAATGTGGCAGTGCCACTCATGCTACAATGAACACTGGCACCAAAACGCTAGTGTTTGCATGCATACATCCAAACACTTAGATTCTGGTGCAGGCTGTAGTGCCACGCATTGAGCCATGGACACTCACTAGGATTTGCAACAGCCTTACTTGCACTGGAACCTTGCTTCTGGGCATGCATAAAGTCATGGAAAATGTTGGATGTGAGTTGGAAATCTATGATAGTATTAGGATGAATGCCCTACCACTGAATGGATCCAAACATGCAGCTAATTAAAGTATGTTTTGTGAGTATCCAAAACAGGTTGTGATGACAAACATCCATCAAGATCATTCTGCATGATGAGTAATCATGATAATTGTCTCCATTGCCCCCACGGATTGTGCCCCAGAGTATTTTGTAAAGGCAGCCAAAAAATATCACATGATCCACCCATCCAAGGCTTCTGCCACAATATATAAACCCCAGCCCACCGTGGTTGCTCTGCATTCCTTCACACAACATTTTGGCGCCATAGAAAGAATGCCTCCCTCTCCAGTTTGCCTTGGAATTATCTCTTGCTCCCCAATAGCAATCAATCCTGCTTTTCTAAGTAAATTTCCCCAGAAATCAACATTGTTCTGGGGCTATCTGAGTAAGTCAGATGATCTAGTAGATATATTCCTTGCTAATGACAATACTCTTGTGGAAAAACTACCTACACATGTTTCAAAAGCTCTCTTTTCACACCTTCCTTCCACAACCACTCCGGGACCGGTGGGTGGTTGGAAATCACAGCACTCCATGAACAATTCCATTTGTGTGGAGCTAGTAATCAATGTAATAGTGTCCAATTTGATTCACTTTTACATGGCTCTGTGGATATTCTGTGCCATTGAGAAATCAAAAAAGCTGCTTAATGATATGCTTGATGCTGGGATCATTCCAAAACGGCCTTGCAACTACCAGCCTGAACAACATTCTGGCTGCCAGCTTTCAACCTTTCCCCTTGCAAATCCTACCAGTTTGACATTTAATCCACATCTGGATTCACAGCTTCTCTTGATTCCCAGTGGTTGTGACCTTCCACCCCAGACTCCCCCACAGGCTATTATTTGGACAAAGCTTCTGTCACATCAAGAACAGGGACTGGCCTTCCTCCTCAATCGAGAAAAATCCTCTTCAGAATCCTCAAAATCACTGTGGAAGATAATGCCCTCTAATGGATCTTTTTTGTTGGAGCATATTGTCAGTGGAAAAACAATATTGGTTTCCAATCCACTCTCAATTCCTGATACTCCACTTGGATCTATCCTTGCGGATGACATGGGACTGGGAAAATCACTCCAAGCCATTTCCCTTATTGCCACGACCCTTGAGAAGACCTCTTCTTTGCGACTGCAAGGGGATCCTGGACATTTCCTTCATTCAACATTGCTCATATGTCCTTCACGGGTGCTCCATAATTGGGAGAAAGAAATACTCAAGAATACCTGGCCAAAAACAATTAACTTTGTCCTGTATCATGGGCCCTCTCAGCACAATATAGCCTTGCATGCAGTCACAAGCTCCAATTTAGTTCTGAAAACATACTCCATCATCACAAGAGAATTTTTGCTTCACAAAGAAAGTCCAATGTCCACAAAATCAAGGCTTTTTTCTTATACTTGGCACAGGCTCATACTTGATGAAGCACAGTAAGCAGTTTAACTAATATTCAGTTCATCTATGAAACATCATATTGATCCTGGTAATTTTGAAGCGAAATCAGGACAAATGAATCAAAAACACAGATTGCAATATGTCACCTCAAGGCTTCAAAACGTGTCTGTCTGACTGGAACTCCCTTACAGAACAGTATTCATGATTTACTATCATTGCTCACATTTCTGTGCATGAATCATCAGAATTCTTTGAATGACTGGCCACAAATGCTGCTTCCACATCTTCAAAACTCCAATGTCAAGCCAATTCAGTTGATTCTCCGACATTGTCTGCTTTGAAGGACCAAATCAAGGGAACTGCCTTTTTTGCTTTCAATAACTCACAAGACAATCCTGAAACCCCTGTTCATCCCTGTCAAGGAATATTACAACAAGCATTATCAAATGTTTTTGACTTGTTTTGGCAAAAAACTCCCTCATACTGGCAAAAAACTCCCTCATACTGGCCAAAGAACACAGTCAAACTTCCTCCACATGATCCAAGGCCTGCGTGAGATTTGTGATCATCCCCTGCTTCACAATCCTGCTCTTGGCCTCACTTCATCAGGGGAAATCACTGAATTTGACTCACAGCAATCACAAAAAGTGACAAAGGAACTCATCATACATGAAATCAATCCAAAGCTATGTCTCCTGAGATCTAAGATATCTGCAATACTCCACATCATCTCACCAATGTCTGATTATATGCAACAAAAACTCAAAGTGGTCATTTTTTCTATCTGGACACGTATGCTTGAAATGTGAGTTGTGATTAAGTATTCCATCCTTCCTGAAAAGCACTAAATTCCAATGGTTCTAGTCTTGCTGTTGAATTTAAAGACAGAGGAATTCCATTTCTAAGGCTGGATGGACAAGTGGATGCAAATGAGCAAGACAGCTGCTTGTGCCAATTTGAAAAAAAAAGTAACATCTCCATCCTCCTTGCTTCAATCCAAGCAGCTGGAGTGGGGCTCAATATTACATGTGCTTCTGTGTGTATTCTAACGGTATGTATGCTTCCCACAAGCATTTTGGAAAATTGGAATGACAGTCTCAATCAGCATTAATGTTGCCACCAGGAGCCCCATTGGAACCCAAGTGTTGAAGCCCAAGCTGTTGACTGTCTGCACAGAATTGGTCAAAACAAAAATTTTCAAGTATTACATCTCATTACCCCAGACACAATAGAGACCAAAATTCAAATGGAAACCTTTTTCCTTTCAACAAAAGATTTAAACTTGATTTATTGACTCATTTTGGAAACACATGAATCACATAGGTGCAAAGGCGTAAGGAGCAGCTGGCACAGTAAGTTTTTTGATCATGAATTTCTCAATACTTGCATGTATCTTATGATTCTTTCTAATATATCAGGTCAACCATTTTGACCACAACTGATTGGAGGGAGTTATTACAAGCTTTCTTGAACTGAAATCATTCACAAAAATACAAATTTATATCAAGGGGGAAATTTATTATAGACTAAGGCCTTGTGGAAGTTGAGGGTTGACCATCCTCTGTCATGATCTTGGTGTTTGTGATTTTAAGGCTCTCTCTTGTTTCAGCTGTCAATGTGGCCAACCAAGAAGGGTTGTACACTTTGAGTGCTTTATTCTCTGGTATACGTGGATTCTCTTCATATTTAGTTCCATCTTCTCTGATAATGAAGTGTGTTTGTTTTCTGCTTTTTCCTATTCTTGCACCCACTTGTATTTGATGGTCTATAACTTTGACCAGGTTGGAAAATGAATCTGACCTCCATTCAAGTTTTGTTTGGTGATGCTGTGTCACTTGGCCAACTAAAACTTCCTTGGTGTCAGAGCATATGGCCGGGTCATTGAACTGTGCTGCCAGCTCAAAATAACCATTTTCATCACACCATTTCTGCCTTCTTTCAGCAAGCTGTGATTTATTTTGAATAAATTCAGTGGCCCTTCATCAATTCAGAATGCTATCAGCAAATTTCACTCACTCTTTTCCTTGTCTTGAGGGCACGTGCCTTGGCTTTCTGATGCTCCAAAGCCTGTTCACCAGATCTTTGCACCAGCTTCCATTTAGACTGCAGGTGTGAAAAATACCTTTCAAGGATAACTGACACAACAGCATGAGTAGCATGATTGGGGGACCACAGGTACCTATTATATTCCCCCGAATGCAGGGCCATGTCAAGTGTCCTGAAAAACAACAGGTCCATGAGCTGGTTGAATGGATGCTTCCATGAGCTCTGCCAATCAAATGTGAAATGTGTTAGCCCAAGCTCCCGGATTTGGGTTTGGACCCAGCTTTTGTATGGTTTTGTTTTGTTATTGATTGTTGCAGGGGCTGTTGGTGTAGGCTGAATGAAACTGAGACTCTTTGAACGTTGAACTGCAAGGTCCCTCTCATCTTGTAGTGGTGGTGCAGGGAGGTTTTGGAGGTCAGTTCCTTCCACATCCATGAGGAGCCTGGCATGTTGATGCACAATTTTCTTCATGATTTCACTTCCATCCGGAAGCTCTCCTCTAAGTTCCTTCATCCTCTCTTTTTGGGTTTGACGTTTGGCTGATTGGGCTTCTTTCCTCAAAATTCCTTGATGTTGACGTGCTCTAGAGTCTGCAGCATAATCCTCAGCTTCAACTGGGTCCACTAAAGTTTGTGACATCAGAGTCAATTTTTTTTCCAACAACCAGGCATACACTACAAAAAAACTTGCCCTGATCATCGGATAAATGTTCATCTTTAATTTGAATGTTGTTCATTGATTGTGCTACAAGCCAAAATAATAATTAGCAAGTGAAGTAATGCTCAAGAATCTTTTGAAACCAATGGCTCACATGTATTTGGTTCAGAAGGCATTGCTTCTTGTTGTGCTTGTGTTGCAAACTTTGAATTATGGGTCTCTTTTGCATGAGGAAGATCTTGCAAAGTCACAGCTCCAGCGGCATGTGGGGTGGGGAAAGGTGTAGTTCTCCATTCAGGGGCTCTTCCGGTGAATATACGCTGAGGAGTACCTATGGGGCATTGTTCACTTGCACTGATAGTAAATGGCACTTCTTGGTGTGTTCTTCCTGGAATTGGTGATTGAAAGCTGCCTGGGACTTTTATATAGACTGCAGCTTCTTGAGCCCTAGAAATGTTTTCCTCAAGTGAGGCCACATCTATTTACCAATTCACAATCAATTAAATAATTGGATAATATTTCTTCCTGTGATTATTTTCTTACCTCTGGGACCTGGAGCCCGTATTACTCTCCTCTGGCTTGAACCCTGTGCTAATGCACCCACACTGAATATGGAGGGTAATTGTGCAACTTCCACAGATATATCTGTATTTGATCCTAATGCTTAGCTCTTGAACAAATGCTTGAACATTGAAAATCCTCACCTGGGCTAATTGCCCTTTGCTTGCCTTTGTCCATCCTTTCATTAGGAGATGATAATTCTTCTTCTAAGACACCGGCTATGGATTAGATTCATTATGGTCTAGCTAATGCCATATGAAATTCCAGGGGAAAAAATACCTTCTGCACTCTCTTCCAGATATTCAAAACGGCCTTTCTTGGGAATACTGAGGAAATCATCTAATTCAAAATATCCCAAAGACTTTAATTGATTATTCTTTGAAGAAACTCATTTTATGAATATTTACCATCATTTCCCTGGGAGAAAAGATTCTTATGTTGAGTTGGAAATGCATCTTCTGCAAGTCTCTTGGATCTCAATTGAGATCCTGATTGTACAGGAGGATTTATTCTAGGAGTTGCTGAGATCCTCCAATGGTGGCCAACATTATTTCTCTTAGTCCTTGAAGGCTGATTGCTGCTTCCCCCTAAAAAAATGAAACATGCTACCAATCAGGTTGTTTTCCTCTTTCTAGATTTCAAATCAAACTTTTACGTTTTTTCCAAAGTCCCATTTGAATTTCTCTATCAAAATCTTGAAGCCTCATAGAAATTCTCTTTGATATCTCCCCAGCGGCAGCTTTAGATGATTTTGTCAGCAGCCAGTAATTAATTGACTAAACAGGTAATTTAACTTCCATCTTCCAATTCTCTGGTTGCTGGGCTTTTTTTCCCAGTGTGTAATTGCTCTTGCTATTTTTGTTCTTGCATCCTAAAATAAATTTTTATCACCACCGGGCTTTCTGGCAACATTATTCATGCAAAGCTAGAATTCGTACCATCCAATTCACATTGATCCCCACTCTCAAACCCTTCCATATTTCCCAGTTCTCCAGCCATATGCCTTGAATCTTCCTGTGATTTAGAAGCACCATCATGCAAATTTGAACTGTTTCTCATTTTGTCTGATTTTGGGCTTGTCACTTAGGTATGGATTTAAAGATAAATCAATATCACTATTGTCAGGAATCATATTGATTCATCACATACTTTCAACATTTTCTGTGTCCTCATCAATTGATTCCCAAACTTCTCCATCACAAAGTATTAGGGTAATTGTCTCAAATCCTTTTCCACTGTCAGATTTTTGATTATCCCAGATATTGTGTGATTTTTGTGAAGAACTGGAGCGTTCTAAATTGGTCATAAATAAGCCATTGTGCCCATACACATAATTTTCAAAATAACATGTTACTCACCCTGGGAATTCAATCTGCCACGCCAAAAATCCCAATTTTCCTGCACTGGTTGGAACAGATGCAGCCTGTTTGATTCTTCCGACTCACTTCCCCTGGATGAATCTCTCCAACCCAAACCAGAACTCTCCCAAACACCATGGACATTTCCCAAACCTGTTGGGATTAGCATATCACGCACATTTCTGGAAATGGATTCACTAGGGCTGCTATCATGCAATTCAGAAACCGGGGGCCTTAATGATCTCTCCACAATTGAGCTGGTTGATCTCTGATCAGACTTATCCTTTTTTTCCCCAGAAATTTGACTCTCAGGGCCTGACCCTATATTTAATATTAAAAAGAATTTCCCATCAAATTTCTTAAGTGTGTTACATTTCTGAAATAACTTACAATCTGTGTCACCACCGGATGGCAAGCGTGTGTTTTGAGTTGTGGAATAAAATTTTCAGTTCTATAATTTCAACTCAATGTTTGAGATCAAACACACCTATGATATCAATACGCCCACCTAGAATCTGTGTCATGAGAACATCCACAGATTGTCTCCCTGAGCTTGATTCTCCAATTGAACCAGCAGCTTCAAGTGTGTCATGTTTTTTCTTTTTGGCCCCTGATAGTGTTTCTGAAGATTGTGGTGCGTTTCCTTCCATGCCTAATTTGACAATTTTAATAATTCAAATCAAAATGCCTGCCAAAGGTTAGAAGTCACAAATAATTGCCACATACCTGTTGGATTTATTGTCTGTATGGTTTTTGTCAATGCCTCAGATGTGTAAAATTCAGATGAAGCCACTATAAAAAAACATTTTGTAAATGTGAAGGATTCTAAGAACATTGTCCTGCTTCACTCACAAGTATTGCTAGTCTCTCTTCTTGATTCAAGCGGGTTTACTAGTCTCTCTTTTCAAAAAAATTTTAACCAATTATCAGTCATTTTGTTTGATTCAAGCACATTTAGATACACCAACGTTCATCTTCCATATCCAAATTTTGTTCCGAGGCAATGCCCACAGAGGTCACTCCTGGGGCTGCCAACTTATTTGCATCTGCACCATGCGATTCCATTTGCTTTGTTGAGGAGACAGATTTGCCAATAATCTCTTTGTTCTTTCTGTGTTGGGGTATTAATTTTTCTCTCCTTGCTGCTGCTTCAGCTTGTCTTTGTGCATTTTTCATTTCCCGTTCAGAAGTAGTCACTTGTCCTAAAAAGTGGAATGTTATAAATTTACAAGGAAGTATTTCTGCAAACATTTATGAATACCTACCTTGAATTCCAGATGGAGCCACTGGGGACCTTGGAGTGCGGACTGGATCAAGATTGCATTATTACATAAGCCCACAAACATCTCTCCCATAAATAGGAGAACATACAACTTGTTGGATAAACATTTCCTGCCTTTGGTAGGCTCTTTTTTGAAGACCGCAACCCAGTTGACTCGTTTTTTTCCTGGAATACTGAAATTGGGACAGAACCTGTACCAAAAAAATCTTCAAAGTTTTTCTGTGATTAATTCATGCCATTTTCAACCTTTGAAAAATTTGAACTGCCCACTTGGCCTATCAGCTTTATCAATACTCTTTTCCGATGAACTCATTGGCAAAGACTCTGTATATTGATGTGTAACTGGGTTATCTGTAACTTTAATCAAGCATTAATCTTTTAGATCTGGACCGCATGTGCTGTAATTGACACACAGATCAACTTTCCAAAGCTTGAGTTAACTTTGAACAATTCAAAGCGCATGAGTTTTACAAAAGTGATTTTTAATACCACAAAGCCACTCACAATCAACTGGACTTTTGGACATGAGATGAGAATAGATCTCAAATAGTAAAAATTCCATTGTAAATGGTTTGAAAGTGAAGAGAGGAGGATACAGAGCATGCCAAACAACCAAGGATGAACCTGTTTATATTTTTGGAAAGCCTTAAAGCTACATTTCTTTGATTGAAGATCAAGTATGAAGCAATGCCATCCTTGGTGATTGGAGCCAATCTGAAATGCATGATTTTTCACAAATTAATACCCAAATAGCAAAATAAACATTTTTCAAGTCCCAATGCTGATTTTTCTCAATGGAAATGAACAAACGTGCATTGGTGGCAATTTCCCCTGATTCCTGAGCAGTTTAAATTATTTATTTTGGTTTTTGTTTGTAAATATGTGCCAAGTCATACCATTATGAAACACATCAATACAAATCCAAGGGCACTCATAAACATCAACGTGCAAAATTGAAAAATTTGCATATCATGCTTGTTCTACATATCACTGATTAATTCAAAGCCAATTCATGTGATTTATATTGTGAAAAATCTTGCAGCAAAACCTGCAATGCAATTTTTTAATGAATTGGGGAAAAGCATAACAAAGTTGCTGGGAGTTGAACCAACATGGACCGATTGCATGTGGGTTTCTATAAATTTTGAGCTAGACTGCTTAGTGCAAGGTGTACATCACAACATTGTTGGCATGTTCTTGTCAATGCCTAAGAGTATCTACCACTGTCTTGACAAATTTGACAAGTTTTTGAGGCATGCAAGTTTGGATAACTGTAAAAAATTTGATTTTGCTTCCTTGTTGCAATAAATCAGGCCCACACAACAGTTATCCAGCTGTTAGGGAGTGGGACCCACCGTTGTTGCTTTCATGACTCCCTGCTCAATAAAAGTTGGGACTGCACCCAACATGGAAAAAAACAGTAATGGGATCATTTTGAGTTCAAAAAGAGAAGAAGAAAAATCCAACCAATTGGGAAGAATGTATGCCAAGCCCTATTGAGCAGACAATGGTGGCTTGATGGGATAAATCCTCAATAAGTCCATGTCTCAAGCAGACTTATCAAGACAGTGGTACATGCTCTAAAGATTCATTTAAATTTTGGAGCTTTCAAAGTCAATTCCATAGTGTTGTGATGTAAACCTTGCTCCAAGCATTTTTAACTCAATGGTTAGAGCAAGCCACATGCAATCCATCAATGTGGGTGGGATTCCCACTGACTGCATTAGCCTTTTCCCCATCATTACAGATGACATACAATATGAAAACATGATACCCCATTTATTTTATCATTGTAGATTTTAGATTATTCCTACACTTTCTGATCAAAGTTTCTGAGCAGAATGAAAATTGGCATGTTACCCACAAACCCCAATGAAAATTTGGAGACCAAGTGCCAGTTTCCATCAACAAAAGTGTCATGAAGGATAACCTATTTTTTAGAAATGAACCAGATGTCAAGCCAGTTGAAAGGCTGGAAAAACCATGGTGAAAATTGTGATAGACTTGGTAATTCCAAAAAAAATAAATGTGAAATGAACTGGAAAATATTGGTAGTTTTATAAATGCTGAAATTAATCAGAATGCAACTGGCCATTGAATAAAACATTGATCATAAAAATTTGAGCTGGGATATCAAAATACACTATCTTTTATTGCAAATTTTTATTGGATGGGGAATTTGAAGTGAGTGCCAGTTGAATCAACATGAACATCCAAGTTAGTTCAGGTTTTTTTATTGGGGAATTAAAAGTGAAATTCATTTTCCACCATTGTGAATACAATGTGAATCATATTTTCTTTTTGATGTAAAATGAGGTGAACTCAAGAATATTCATTGGTGAATAGAAGTTCCCTCTGAAGTGACTCAATGGGCCAGGAAATGTGACTGGATGGTGACATGAAGTCACTGGCCAGCCAGAGACCCCAATTTGGCCCTGGTGAATAGTACAAATGAAGAATGAGTGCAGAATGATCAAATTTAGGCCATAATAGATTAACAGATCCTGTGGCTAAAATAGTTCAGAAATCAAGAAGATCTAAGGTCAGCTGCTCAACAGCACCAAGTGGAAGTGCTAATTTTCTCTGACTGGCTTGGCAGCCTCAGCTCATTAGCAGAACTCTCTCTACGCGCTCTGAGAAGCTCAAAATCACCACAAAGGTATTTATACAGACCTCTTTTGATCCATTATTCCATCATCAGTTTAGGAGGAATTATTATTAACAATCAGACACTGTGTCATTGTTAGTAAAGTGCTTATGAAGAGTCTAAGCAAGTGATTTATGACCAAGTCTGTAGTATTATTATTTATTTTTTAAAACCAATCAACCCTTGAAGTTTTGTCAGGCAATCCACCCCATCTGCTCTGAAACCCTTCCTGTTATTGCAGAATTTTCGTGGTAAAGTGCTCAGAGTGAGTGTTTCCCTTCCTTTCTAGGCCAGTGTGCTGTTATGCCTTTCAATTAGTGTAATAAGCCCTTTCTAAGGCACCCATCTTTATTCCAAAGTTCTTAAACTGCCTAAGGAGGCCCCTTGAAGAGAGGTTGCTTTGTCTGTAAAGACCCCCAGTAGTATATCCTATGGCCCCTCTTTTATATACATATTGAAAAACTTTTATTGCCAAACCAATTAAACCTTGCAACTGCTCTTATTATATTATTTATTTGAGCCTCTAAGCGTTTATTTTTGGAATAATAATAATTATTATTATTCCAGTATTTTTATCACTCTCTGTAGCTAAAGGACTGCAAGGTTCCTGGTATCAGAGAGCTGACAGGTGGCCTGATTGAAACTTTCTTGTGTTCAGCGCCATCTTTGGAACAAGGGACACCATATCCTGCCCCTGATGAGGGTTTTTTCTGAGAGGCCAGAGGAGGAGGAGTGGGGGTTACGTTAGATGACCCTGCAATGGTAAATGGGTGGTACTGGGACATTGCGCTTTTTATTTTCCAGAGACAAGGACCAAAATATTACTTCCTGCCCAGACCCCCAGATGTGGAATTCAAAAGAGGACTTCTCCTTTAATGGTTCCCTATTTTGGAATTTATTGATCCCTTGCATCTGTAAACCCTGGGTGCAACTGTTCACCCTTTGACTGAGAGATAGAGAATTGAGAGTAAAAATCCTTCCAAAACCTATGACAACCAATCTTATCCTCCATGATCCAATGCCTCCCAATGATATCAGGGTGGAGGGTGCGGCTTAAGTATCCTACCCCTCAACCCTAACCTAAGTGCAACCAGAAAAAAGCAAGAAATAATGAAATATAACCCCTAAGCACAGAACCCTAGCCTCAACCCTATCCTTCCCATCCCATAATCCACATCCCATATTCCACATCCCAAATCCCATATCCATCTGTATTACCCTCCTGCCATTGCATTTACCGGGTTCATCCTTCTCATGACGCAGCCTTGCGCTGTGCCCAAATTGGAGCCCCCTGTGAATGTCCGTATCTGCCCAAAGCGCCATTCCAGATATCCAAGATATATCTGCACAATCCAATCCATGTCTTGTGATGCACAATCCACGCACAATTGGCCCAATCCAATCCAATCCATCCCACGGCTCCACGGCTCCAGATGCTGAGCCCAATTTGACTGCTGCTGATCTTACAGTGCAACTTGCTGTGGCAGAGCCACACCCATTGCTGAGACCACTTCCCCTGCTGAGCCCGCCGCTACTGCTGAGCGCGCAGCGCGCAGCCAATTCCGACTTGCATCTATAAAAGACCACCACGGAAGAGGCCTGGGATGAATGTAATTGGAGCAAAATATGTATTTGCGCTGAAACAGAAGCTTGATGGTACCATCAACATCCCTAAAGTCCGGTACATTTCCAAGGGTTCCGACAAGCAGCTTGGGGTTGATTGTTACAAGAAATTTGCCCCAACGGTATCCTTTTTGTTTCTATGGCTCTTACTAGCTCTGGCAACTTCCAACAACTGGGCCATACAGAGTTTCAATATTTCCGCAGATTACCTACACTCCCCAATCAAAGAGCTTGTCTATGTTGAACCACCAGTACATGTCTGACCTGAACTAGCTGGCAAAGCAATGTGACTAAAGAAGTCACTCTACGGCACAAGGCAGGCTGGACGCTGCTGGTGGAAGTTTTTTAAAAAACTTCTTGACAAACTGGGTTTCATGGGTGACTGCAAAGAGCAAACTGTTTACGTTTACCAAAAAGACCAACCTATTGTAGAAATATGGCTCCATGTCAACAATGGAATCATTTTCAGTAACAATCTAACTGTTCTTACCAAACTACAAAGCTGTATGGTTTTGTGCATCAAGCTGAAGTGGCAGGAGAAGTGCAATCAAATTTTTGTAATCAATCTCACCAAGAAGGACGGCACTCTCTACTTGGATCAATGGTTACTGGCCAATCAAATTTTCAAGAATTGGTCCCTCTTGCAAGCGGATCCACCCCTACAAAAATCCACAATTTTGCCAGATTTTGAACTAAGCACCACAGGCTCCAACTCTGGGATTGACACCAATCTCTATCAATCTTTCATTGTTTTTCTAAATTACCTTGCAATGGGATCCCAGCCTGATATATTTTACAGCGTTAACTAACTCTCACATTACAACAAATGCCTGAGTACCACCCACTAGAACGCACTTTGACACCTCATCCATTATTTTCACCCAACCCAAAATTTCAAACTAAAATTCCAACCATCCAAAACTGGTTAACAACTCTGGACTGATGCAAGCTGGGGGGGGTGAGTTTCATCAATCTACATCAGGGTTCTTGGTGATTCTCAACAGATTTTCAATCTTGTGGAGTTCTAAGCAACAGAAAACCGTGGCAACATCAAAGTGCAATGCGGAATTCATCTCCATAGGGACGGCAATCAAGTTTTTTTCTTCTCTTAATACTATGGTTCTTGATTTATCTCCTTCTACTATTTCTTCAATTTTTTGTGATAATCAAGTGGTGGTGCTTGTAGCAAATGATAATGGCTCACAATCAAGGATGCAACACATATCCTGTAATTTTTTCTTTGCTAAAAATACTATCTGGCAACTGCATATTTGTATTACGTGGGTGAATAAGGAGGATCAGCTAGAAGATGTAATGACCAACCATCTTGGCCCTAACAAAAAAAATATTTTATCTAAAAAATTCTTTTCTGATTCTTTCCTGGCCTGATTTCTTATGATAAATAGTTTGGTTTGTGAGGGGGTGTTGTAGTAGGGCAAACCTAACTATAGGGTATCACAAATAGGATATCACAAAACACATGAAATATGTATATAGGATATAATCTAAGCCCGCGCGCATCAAAGAAATAAACTCATGTATTTCCAAATCTAATCTCTTACCATAAAATTGAGCTCTCCTTTACTACACTATGGATGTTACATGTGGGGGCATTGGGGCCAATGAGTTCAAAAGATCAGTGTTGTATAGTATATATAAGATAACAGAGAGAGGAAATCCCTGAGGGAGCCCTGGGTGAATTTTTTTGGTGTCTGACATTGTGGTGCCCCATCCTGGACACCCTGGCCAGTGCGGAGACTTTAATTTTTTTATGATTTTTTCCTTATCATCATTCATAGGCATCATTATCAAAAAAAAAAATCGTTGATCTGGAATAGGGTTTCATTTGGTTCCCAGCTTCCCAACTGCTCATTCCCTCAGTTAGCAAGGATGATCTCAGGGTGGTTGTATCCCCGCTCTTGTTTTCAAATCCCTGCTGCTCCGCTATTCAGCCTTACAACTTTTTTTTTTGCCAAGCGCGGGGCCAAAAGACCGCCGGGCTTGCCTCCACCCTGCCATCTGCTCTTGTTGGCCTTATCACTTTCATCCTTCTCTCTGGTCAATTCCCGTTTGCCCACCTCTCTGGCGCCAAATTCCTAGCCAATTGCAAGGAGGAGATCAGTTTCCCCAAACGGTTTGGAATATCTCCACTGGCTCAAAAATTTATCCTTGGATGCTTGCAGATTGACCCTTGCAAACGTTGGACGGCCAAATAGGCACTTGAGCATCCTTGGTTTGATCAGCTCAATCCAGAAGATCCGACCAAACAACAGACAGAAGTCAGCCTTGCCGATACCGACAAACTTGCTTTGACCTCAGTCATCCAATTCAAGTCAAGCATGATGACAAATGAGTCAAGAGCTTGGCCATGACATCTTTGTCAAGCCATGAGAAGATTCCCAATACCAATCCCAAGCTGGTCCTTGTCCACCAATCCCATACCCTCAATGAAGAACCGGTGGTGGATATCATTGCCTGAGAATGATTTGGATTTGATCCTCCTCACCCTGTCTCACCCCCTCCAACTGCTCAGTTTCCTGACCGGCTCCTTGTATCCTAGCACGCTGCATTGCCCAACATCGACAATTGTTTTCACTCCTCACTGATCTCCTGCGCTTTCTGTTTCCCGCGCGGGTTTCTTCTGTTGCCAGTGCCCGTCAGACACCTGCTGGCGGTCATCCGCGGTCTCAGCAGTTGCCTGGGCCCATCAGGATGCCCGCGGGCGTCCCACTAGCTACTCTATTGCCCATGCCCATCATTGGCACAGGCCAGGGTCTTGATTCAACTCTTCTGTTTTTTTCTGAGTGTTTTTTTGTTTCTTTTTTTCTTTTGTTTTCTCATGACAATCATCCTCAAAAAAAAAAAAAAAAATCTGCTCTATTTGTAAATCTCTCTTGTAAATAGTTTACAGGGACCCATGGCCCATATAAGGAGGGGCTCTCCCCAGCCTTTTTTTCATCATCCATGGGAGTGTGTGCCTATGTCCCCCCCCCCTTATTGTGAAATTAGATCCTGATCCTTATCCTGTGTATATCTCTGATTGCCCCCTGATCCATTTTTGACCCTTAGTCTTTGCCCCTCTATGGCCTGATCCTTATCACCAACCAATAGCCTTGCTGGTTGAAGAAAATTCTGTCTGTTGGAATTTTTGAGTGTGTTATACCACTCCTTGATCCCTTTCTCTGACCATACTGGTCTTGATCCCTGATCATCTTTCTGGAGCCAATCACAATTGATTGAAGAGGTCTTATTAAGCTCAAGACCTGGAGTGTTATACCTCCCTTTATTTTCTTTGGAGTTGCATTCTGCCAGCCTACTCTTGAGTCCCTTGAGAAGTGTTGAGGTTATCCTTGCTTCAAATCAGTTACTGTTTGCTTTTGAGCTTCTTAAACATTGTGCTTTGTCTTGTACAGCCACCCTCAGTTATCTGGTACCCTTCAAGTGCTTGATTGCAGAGAGTTGGGCAGGTTCATTGAGAACCTGGAGGTTGGTTGGGTTTGAGTTGATCATCCACAATCTTCTGCTGACAACCAGAGTTATTAGCTTGTGGGCGTTGTTTACATACAACAGCTTTTGTTCTTTGAACTCTAAGCAGACTTTAACTTCTTTTGTTCAAGTTTTTCCCTGCATAATCTTGTCTCAGATAGTGCTGTTCCACCGCTACCAAACTATCATCATCTTCATCCTCTACTCCTTGATTCCTCAATTACTAGGTTCTGGACCTTGATCTCAGTTACATTTAAATATTTTTGTAACACTCAGGAGGGCAGCCTAAACAGAAAATTTCCCCTCCACAGAACTGCCACGGCCTAGCACTTTTTTGAGTCTTAAAACGTATAATTTTCCAGCCTCATGGTGGTTTTCCTTCCCTTTAGCAAGTCACAGATAACAACCCATAGGTAGGCTGGACATCATTTTGACACAAGAATGTGAATCATTCGGTCCAAGTGCACAGTGGGCTAGGCAGATTGGACATCCATAAAAATGGAAACCACTACTTCTCTTTTTGCCAAGCAATCCCTAACCCAGGTATCAAGATCTAGGATGGCATCCTTGGTGCAAACCCCTTTGCAACCACAAAAATGCTTGGCCAGGAGAGCACACAACTTAGATGCTCATTTGACTAGTTGGCGGGCTATAATTAGCTCCAGGATCTTGCTTAGCGTGTTCAGTAGGGCTATCAGTAAATAGGCCCCAACCTTTGTATAATCTGGTTTTTTTGCCTTTTGGATGATCACTGTGACAGTGGACTTCCATATCTCCAGGAACACACCTTGTCTCAGGATTTGATTGTAGAGGGGAATGAGGTGTTGTTCAAGGGGTTTGGCCATCAATTTGAAAATCTTGTTGCAAATTCCATCTGGACCCAGGGCCTTTCCATTACCTAGCCTTTTGATGGCAAAGCGTAGCTCAGTGGAAGTGAACTCCTCAAAGGTGGCTGCGCAGCAGAGATCTATCCAGTAGACATCCAACAGATCAACCTCCGTTTAGATGTTCAAAGTCCCTTCATATAATAATTCTGCTTTCATTTCCTTGCAAGTTTAAAATGACTCCTCCTGCTTTTTGAGGGGTAATACCTGCCTTCCAGAGGTTGGCTTAATTCTCTTCAAGGCCCAAAAGGCCACAGAGGGGTCCAAGTTTTCTAGGTAGTGTTTCCATAGGTTGAACTTCATTGTCTGGATCACCTGGAAAAGGTAAGCATTCCATTCTTTGTAGCATGGGCAAGCCTCCCGGGACTTAGCCCAAATCGTCCATTTTTGTGTCCGGTTTTGAATCTTCAGGATAGGGTTGAGTACCTTTGGGTCCCACCACAACTTAGATTGATTTTTTTCAACATTGAAAAATTATCCTATTTTTATTTGAGTTGACTGAAGTGCTGTTGTGCGCAGGCGGGCCACTGATTCCACATCATTTCTGGGTTGGGTGCACCCAGCTAAGTTACCAAAATGGTGGCAGACCTTGCACTGGTCTATCTCCTTCCAGGCTGGCTTAGCCCATTCATTGGCATGGACCCAGCCCTTTAGGCTCAGGGATCTCAACAGCGCCTGGTGATTGGACCCAAATTTGTTGTCCAAAACGCTAACATCATAAATCAATGCAGAAGAATTTTAATTCAACCATGTCAGGTATATTGCGGTGCCCTTGCCTTTTCTTGAGTAAAAGGTTGGAATGTGCCTTGGAAAGGCTAAAGTGAATCCAGCTCTGCCACAAAGCTTCACAAGGTCAGCCGCTTCCTTTTGGGAGGAGAGATCACTCACAGGGTTCCAAATGTGGTGGTGCAAATTAGCATCCATGAATATGCACATAGGGGTGCCCCTATCATTATGTGAAGCCAGCTGTTAAGATAATTCTGTCAGACCTTCATTTGACCGGGGGGGTTTTAAAAGTTAATCAGTGTCACCCTGTGCTTGGCAGATGTCTGGATTAGCAAGCCTAGTAGGTTTT
Source organism: Puccinia polysora (assembly GCA_025617555.3). Lineage (NCBI taxonomy): Eukaryota > Fungi > Basidiomycota > Pucciniomycetes > Pucciniales > Pucciniaceae > Puccinia > Puccinia polysora. The sequence goes on along the minus strand of CM062619.1, from coordinate 36,747,287 downwards.
TGGAGTTGAGAGGCAGTGGGTTTAGGATTTTGGAAGGGAAGTTCTTGTGGATGTTGATGCAAAATTTTTTCCTGTCCTGCCAGTTTTGAGGGTGTTGGTTGTAACCAACAAAAATGTGCCAGCCATGATGAGTTGGGGGGAGGAGAGTGTGGGGGTTCACCCATGGCTCTTGCAATAATAAGACAGAGGCTGGAATCAGATTTTGCAAAATTTTTAGTGTGGTATCTTTGGAAAGATGACAGTTAAGTTGGAGAAAGAAGAAAGCTTCAATTGCGGACATCAATATGCGGTTGGCAAAGTGATCCTGTTTGTATTGGGCTGGAAGAAACAGTACATCAGTAATTGTGTTGGGTGGGGTTGTAACTACCATTGGAATGCAGGTGAGTTAGTTTCAGCTGGCTACTATTCAAAACTAACTGACTAAAGCCATCAAAAATAAAATACATCAATTAAAAATAAATAAATAATAAAAATTAAGAAATAAAACCTTAACATGTAATAACTGTAAGGTACCGCCTATACACCCTACAGCCCTGCTCTGCACCACATAGAGCCCAAAAGAGCGTCACCATGTGGTGGGGAATAGTATGACAACAGATAAAACAACAAAGAATCCCAAAAAATGAGCCCTGAACCCCTTTTGAAACTTTATCAAAGGTTGTCAGGGCCCCTGTAAAAGGTCTGGTACGGTAGGTTTGGAGCTAAAAGGGTACATGCTAGTTGCTTTAACACCCTGAGAGTGTGTAATAATGATAAAAAGAGGCCTAGCTTCTTGCTAGATTGCTCACAAGGTACCAAATACCCATATAACACCCCCCTTGTGTCCCTGGTAACTAAAACTATACGTAACTAAACGTTACTGGGAGTGCACTGTCCTATTAAGTGACTTTAAAAAATCCCAATATGGACAAAAGAGCCTCAGAATTAAAATATTCTTGCAGAATGAGGTCTTCAGTGCAAAGGTTCAAGCCCCTGGAATCAGGAAACCATTGCTTATATTTAAAAATATTAATTGAATAGCTTCTTTGCTAGATACAATGAGGTCATTAAGAATACAGAAACATGTATCAAGCCCCAAGTATGATGACATAGGGCTTCCTGTAACTCTGTATTTACCAGAGCAAGTCTACACAAACACACTGATGGCTCTTTGGCCTCAGAACAAGCCTGAGTCACCCTCCTAGGGCTTTAATTGAATACCTTCTTTGGTAGATGCAACGAGGTCATTAACAATACAGAAAAATGTATCAAGCCACAATTATGATCAAATAGGACTTCCTGTACCTCTTTAGTAACCAGAGAAGGTCTACACAAACACACTGATGGCTCCCTGGCCTCAGCACCAGCCTGAGTCACCCTCCTGTGGCTTTAATTGAATACCTACTTTGGTAGATACCATGAGGTAATTAAGAATACAGAAAGATGTATCAAGCCCCAAGTATGATGACATAGGGCTTCCTGTACCTCTTTAGTTACCAGAGCAGGTCTACACAAACACACTGATGGCTCCCTGGCCTCAGTACTATCTTGGGTAACCCTCCTTTGGTTTGTAAAAGGGCTGTACCATGAGGGGACCAAAATAATATAAATAAAGGCTCTTCCCCCAGCCATTTCTAACTCATTCATTCAGTCATATAAGAATTATTTCTTCAGATATTTTCGTCCTCAAGCCATCAAACCCTTATAAGAAAGAAGTGTGTGATCCTGTACCACTTTCAGATAAAAATATATACAAAACTCTTAAATCATTACCTTTGGGCCAAAATCAATATCCAACCATTCAGCCTGCGTCAGAACTAGCCTCCAGCACCCTGAATCCCTGCATATTTGTCCATCCATCAAGCATAAGTCCGGAGCTAGACCTACTAAGTGATCCTTCTGACTTATACTCTTTTTGTAGGTTCTGCATAACCAAAACCCCAAGGAAATTACACACAACCTTCTTTGAAGGAGTCCTTGTAAACCCCACAGGCACCATAATTGCACCTATATTGTCCTTAACAGACATATACATGTTTTCCAAAGGTTTTAACAACCCCATTAAGGTCTTGGCCCCTCCTTTTAAGTTTCTTTTTATAAATGTATAAATAAACTTAACCCTTTTAGCCTAAATATATCTCTTGCATTCTTTTAACATTTTTACTCTAACCCTTTCATCACCTCTAGTAGCTAGAAGGAGCTAGGTCCTTGGCATCTAGTAGGCTGACAATTAGACTTATTAGCCTGTATCCATGATTGTTTGAAGGGGCACAGGGTTCTGAAAACTGAATGACAAAAGTTGTCAATTCCTTCTTCCTTGTTCCGGATGCCCTCCTTACATCTCACACATTTTCCGATTTCCCCTTTATCTGCCATACAGTCTCTGGTGATGTGGTCTCCATAACATCTTCCACATCTCAAGGGGTGCCTGGACCACTTCCCAAAATGGCCCATTTGGTGGCACTTTAAGCACTGGGCTGGGTACTTTCAGCTTGCTGATACCAGGAACCTGGCAGTCCTTTAGCTACAGAGAGTGATAAAAATACTGGAATAATAAAAATAATGATAATTCCAAAAATAAAAGCTTAGAGGCTCAAATAAATAATATAATAAGAGCAGTTGCAAGGATGTATTGGTTTGGTAATAAAAGGTTTTTAATATGTATATAAAAGAGGGGCCACAGGATATACTACTGGTGGTCTTTACAGACAAAGCAACCTCTCTTCAAGGGGCCACCTTAGGCAGTTTAAGAACCTTGGAATGAAGATGAGTGCCTTAGAAAGGGCTTATTCCACTAATGGCCGGGCATAAAAGCAAAATGGCCAAGACAGGAAGGGAAACACTCACTCAGAGCACTTTACCACGAAAATCCTGCAATAATAGGAAGGGTTCCAGAGCAGATGGGGTGAATTACTTGACTAAACTTCAAGGGCTGATTGGTTTTAAGAAATAAATAATAATACTACGGACTTGGTCATGAATCACTTGCTTAGATTCTTCATAAGCACCTGAATAACAATTAAACAGTGTCTGATTGATAATAATAATTCCTGGTAAACTGATAATGGAATAATGGATCCAAAGAGGTCTGTATAAATACCTTTTTGGGGTGATTTTGAGCTTCTAAGGGAACGTAGAGAGGTTTCTGCTCATGGGCTGAGGCTGGCAAGCCAGTCAAAGCAAGATTAGCACGTCCACTTGGTGCTGTTAATCAGATGACATTAGATTTGCTGGATTTCTGTACTATTTTAGCCACAGGATCTGTTAATCTGTTATGGCGTGAATTTGATCATTATGCGCTCATCCTTTGTTTGTACTATTAGTATTGCTTTGAATTGAACAGACGTGGATGTTTACTGACTGTAAATCATCTGCTGATCACATAGATAATTTTTAATAATTTTCATGAACACTCCTTGTAGTGTTTTTGTGGTCTTCAAAGATCAGAGTCAATGATTTACGTGGTAATCCTTGATCTTTGATTTATTAGTAAAAAATGTTCTAAACTTAATTTTTATTAATTTTAATTAATTTTTGAGCTTTTTAGAGTATCAATAATGCATATGTCAACTTGTTACATATTCCAGGCAACCCTAACTAGGTTTTAGCTCTTCTGAGCAGTACCTGGTTGTCAGATTAGTCACAAAGGATCCAGACGCGGGGATCAGTCAGTACAGATGCGCGCGGGGTAGGATCCGCTGCGTGCGTGGCAGAATTAGCTGCGCGCAGGTCTCTAGTACGCGGGAAACTGCTACTACAAGTACGTAGGGGTATGTAATGATGCAGGGCTGCGCGGGGGAATTGAGACATAACACATTTCCATGTGTAACTCCTAAAATATACACAAAACCTCAATTCTGAATGAATTTTAGGTGTAAAACCTATACGTGAAGACATGTGTGAAATGTTAAAATGGCCAAAAGGTGCCATACTGGTTTTGTAATTTTTAGTAATTTTCTTTTTAATTATTTTAAAAATTTAAGGACTTAGATTTCAAGGGTGGGGTCAGTGAGTGACCCTACCTAATTTTGGATGAGGAATCCATTCTTTGAATAATATTTATGGATTTCTCACTCCTTCTTTTCTTAATTTAGATATTCTTATTTTTTATAGTTTTTTGTTGCTATGACAGGTGACTCTGTACATAGTAGCAAGCTGAAATTGCCCACTCCAAGATAGGTCTATATCTGATAAAGTTTTCTTGGCCTAATGCCTTCTGCTGGCTTTGTAGTTCCTTAGTTTTATGGGTCCATTGGGAATATTGTGTTCAAGCAACCATTCATCTTTATCATCTTGGGTTTAGTTATTCAGCATTCTAAAATCTCCAACCATCCTTGACTTATCATTATGCCAAGCTATAATTACTGGAGTAGTGATATCAAGTTGTTCATTGTGTCCTACTTTCCTTAAGACTTGTAAGTCAACCAACTCTTGAATATGAGTTTCCAGAGCAGCTCTAGATTTTGGACTAGAAGGGTAAGCAGGTCTGCTGAGGTTAAGTGGGTAAGGAGGCTTAATGGTTAGAGTCAGAATCATATCATGTCCCTTGATGTTACTAATGGGGTGATCCATGGTACAGAAAGCATGCTGATTTCCAAAGAATACTTGTAGGATGTCCCATTTTTGTTCTTCATTGAGCAGGGAATTCAAAGCAGCTTGAGAGAAGTATTCCTGATTGAAACTCTCTAAGTGTTTTTCATAATTTGAATCAGAAGTTTGAGCATTGACATGGCATATTTGGAACTTCTTGTTCCAGTCTCCCCCTATAGTGAAGTATCTACCCTTGCTTTGGAATACATCTATACCATAAAAGCATAGAAAATAATTACCAAGGATAAAGTAATCACATACTCCACTTTGGAGCACTACAAATTTAATGTTCAGCTTGAGTGATCCTTTAGAGTGAGGGAGTATGATACCAGAAGACCATACCCCAAAAGCATTGAGCGAAGAATTACAACTTCTGAACTTAGCCTGAGGTGCTGGTAATAAGTTCAGTTTCCAGTTTGGGTCTTGTTTCTCCAAATCAGTTGAACAAACACAAGAGCAAAAGGCTCCACTGTCCAAGAGTAACTTAACAGGGGAACCTTGGATTAAACCAGTAGCATAGCATGTTTTTCCTGAAGTGTAACTTTTACTGGCAGAAGGTTTCAGAGTTGAGGCCTTAGCCTCAGAGATGTAGTGAATCTTCATGTTGGGATTCCATTTTTGAGGTAAGTTAGAATCCTCATTAACAGAATTTATGTCCAGAGAAGACTCAATACTTCCCTCAATAACATTGATGGGGTTAGTGATCATTAAATCTTTCAGCCTCCTGGATGCCAACACCCGTGCTATCCTTTAGCTACCAGAGGTTATAGAATAAATAAAAAATATATCATTTAATAAATGCAGCAAAAATCCGTAAAATATTTGAATTAAGCTTTATTGAAAGGTTAAGTGGTTTGGTTATGGTTCATTGTTTTAAATCAATATGAATAAATTGATTATTAAATATTTTTATAGAGTGGCCACAATTTTATTGGGGATCTTTAACACTTCTCTTCTGGGATTTCAGTATGAAAACAGGTAGTCCTGGTTACTTTGGGCTCTTTAGTTTAAAGGATATTTTACCCAAAGATAATATGTATATGAAATACACGGTGGAGTGGCAGGGCCTTGTAACCAAGCTGTTACAACAGAGAAAGGATAATAAAACTCACTGGTATATTATTAAATCCTTTGGGTATCTGTTTGAGACGTGAACTGATGGGTTAAACCTGTATACTGGGGTTATAAGGTTGTTCAGCAGTTTTAATTGATAAAAAAGAGGTTGAGGATGGATATTATTGATCAGACTTGACCATAAATCACTTACTTATCTCTTATAAGTACTTGATTACCTTGGCACGGTGTCTGGATATAATTATAACTGGGTCTCTCCCCATCAATATCCTGAAAAGAGCTCTTTATTTATAGCTTTTGGAGTCCCAATATTGTCCTTCTGAGGGGTATAGGGGCTCAGAGGGACGTACACTAAGACTAGCAGGGTAACCAGTGGTAGCCTGTCAGGTTTTCTTGGTGCTATAGCACGGGTAGCATCTAATTCCTCAGGGTATGGGAATCATTCTACTTTATAATAGATATTAGGAGGTTTTAATAACACTAATCTGTCCCATTTATGTTTTATTTAATTGATTATCCTTAGTAAATGTTCCCAGTAATTTAATAATTATATAAATAGACATTTCTACGGAAATCCTTATTTCAGGTGAGTTCTCATTATGTATTAAATAATTGGAGTAAAGTCATGATATTGATTTTACTCCTTATTTTCGAGTTCCAGTTTATTTACTAAAATAATTACTTAAAAATATAAATCATGGGAATTCATGTAATATTGTTACATCATTGGTTTTCTTAGTATTTCACAAAGATATTGATGTCTAGGAATTGTCATAAAAGTTTATTAAAGTATTTTAATATATTTTTAGAAGTTGTCATTGTCTTATTTTCGACATTCTTAGTACTTTGAATTATTTTTAATAAAAAATAAGTATAAGTTTTATTTAAGTATTTTTATATAATATTATGTACTTTTAGACTATCTACTATCCACAGGAACATTTATTACATATGTAGAATGTTTCTGTGTGGGTTGTAGCTTGTTCACGCGGTACCTAAGCCTCTGAGGCCGCCTGTCACTCTGTCAACCCATAGTCCCGCGGCTGCGTACTTGTCAGAGGCCCAGGGCTGCGTACACAACCTTGACAGAGTGACAAGACTGTATCTCAGCCGCGCGCGGGTGCATTTGCTGCCCTGGCTGCGTGTGGGAATTGTGACAAAATACATTTCCGTCCGTAACTCCTAATATATACACAACACCTCAATTCTGACCAAATTTTAGGTGTGAAACCTATACGTGGCAATATGTGTGAAATATTTAATTGACCAAAAGCTCAATATTGGAGCCGTAGTACTTTGGTCTTTCTTTCCTTAATTTTTTGAAAATATAAGGAGTTGGGTTTCAAGGGTGGGGTCAGCGAGTGACCCTACATCATTTTGGGTGGAGAATCCATTTCTGTAATAATATTTATTGTTTTCCTACTTCTTCTCATGTGAATTGGATTATTATTATTATTATTTTATTTTTTTACTTTTGCAGCTTGCTTTGCAATAGTAGCAAGCTGACAAAATCACACTCAGAAAGTGTTCCATCAGTATCATCAAGGTGAGGGTCAGGATTATCATAATCTTCTCCTTCAATAGGATTAATCCTTTTCCTAGGTAGAGGACAATCAGGTTTTACATGTCCTGTTTGGTTTCAGTTCCAACATACTTTTTCCTTTGACTCTGGAGTCTTTTTGAACTCCAAGTTGGTTGGATTAGTGGCCCAGCACTTCTTAGTTTTGGCAGTATACCCTTCCCTGTCCCTAGTATTTTGTTCCCTGGGGAGTCTGTTGACTCTCTTATCAAGACCATTCATATCAATAGTCTCTTCCAACACACCTATCAAGGTAGAAAGATCAGAATCCATAGGCATCCTGAACCTTACACTGTGGTTGATTTGTCCAGGAAATAAGTTGAGAAGTCTTTCATTGACTTCTTATTTATCAGCATTAGGGTAAAAACAGTCCAACCTCCTTTTCTGGTCTAAACACCACTTGTGAGGTTTGTCCTTGATTGGATCAAACTGGGAGGTTTCAAAAGTTTTTACATCTTTCTTTTCCAAATCCTGGTACCAAATTCTACTTTGATCAATTTTTTCCAAGAACTCCAGGATAAAGCTCCAACTTCTTGCCTTTTATTGATAAACCAATCAAGAGCTACTCCTTCAAACAGTCTGGGAAATCTTACCACAGCTATTTCATCAGGGAGTTCATAAGAAGCAAGGGTATAATTAATAAATTCAATGAAACTGACGTGGTTGTATTCTCCTTCTCCAGAGAATTTAGGCCATTCAGTAATGAAAGGAAGTAACTTCAAAGCCTGTTCCACTTCAGGAGTAGGAATGGGCCTAAAAGATTCATTCCTAGTTGTCATGGTTCTGGGAGGAACACTAGGAGTACTGGTGAACCTAACAGGTCTAGTTTCTTCCATGTAAATGACTGGGGAGTTAGTAGAATTGACTTTAAGATCTCTGAGATCATTGTTAATCATACCTAACTCTAAATTAATTTTTTTTCTTTAATGAGTCAATTTTGCTGATCAGATGAGCTGTAGGAGTAGGACTAGTTTTCTTAACTTCTTCCTTAAGCTGGTCCATGGTTTCAAGAATATCTTCTTGAAGAATCAATTGGTTATCATTAATATGTTTCATCAGGTACAACTTACTAGATTTGATACTATCCTTGATTTTTTGTATTTACAACTCATCAAATCTCTTAGTCTGATACTGACTATGAATCACTCTGAAAATACTCAGAATCAATTTTTCCAATTGTTGATAAACTTTGTCAAAACACTGGCTGATGATAGTAAAATTGTGAGACACATTTACAGAAAAGCTGTTAAGAGCTTCTACATCTAATTGTGGTACACCTTTTTCCACTTCTGGGCTAGTGATATTATGCTGTCTCAATCCTTTGGGTTCCTTAACTTCTGATGACAAAGGACCTCTTCTTTTTGGGTTCCTTTCCCTTTAAGGAAGCTAACTGATCCCAAGGATTCCAGTTCTGCACTTAGCCTTCTACTTCTTTCTTTGCAATCAACCTTTGCTGAGAAATCTGAGATTTCTTTGCCAGAGAAATAGCTTTTCTCATACCTGGCTGGTCCTCCTGGGTCTGAGCCAATTTTAATTGTTCCCAATAGCTCACGTGTCCTTTCACTAACACCTTGACTCTTTCCTCCTTGGTGGAGTCCAGCTGGGGTGTCATAGGAGGACCGGTATCCTCCTGGGATAACACATTGGTCAGAGAGTGGTTCTCCAATGGTCTTTTGGTTGAGTTGGTGGCCGCAGTTGTTTCCGTTGTTGTCCTGCGTGACGCTATGGTCATGGGTTTGAGCCTGCTTATCGCGCGCGCGACTGGAGCCCTTGCGTGTACAGGTTCCTCTGGGCAGATATCCATACAATGGCGCTCTACCTGTTGGGCAGGTGTTGCGCCTGTTTTGATACATAGCACCAAAAAAAAATGAGTAAGTCTTTTGTCAAAACTTTTGAGAAAAGACTTAAAAATATAAAAAAAATATTTCTTTTGTATTTATATTTTTACTAATTTTTTATATATATTTTAACTCACTTAAAGTTAAATTCAAGGGTATCAACACTTGGTTGGGATCACAACTGTCCTGGGGGGCATTTGAACGGGGTCTGAGTGAGTTCCAATTGGATCCTAGGATAAATCCAAGGGTAACACCAAGGGTACACTGTCTGGGATGTCCTCTAGGAGGTCCTGGTCAATAAGATCACCAAAAACAAAATCCACTGAGATGGATAAAAACAAAAAATATAAGTTTAACATTTTTTTGTATTTTTACATGGTAACATGATGTTTTTGGAAAAATAATCACTTTTATTAGTTTGGATTCTTCTTTATCTTCAGGATTATTTAGTTTATAAATACAAAGCTTCCTTTGGTAAATTTCCCACTCCTGATGTTGCCTTCATAAAGAATTGAAATTTATAATTCTTTCAAGCTCAAGTTCCTTGTCCTTTATAACTTTCTGTTTATAATAAAGCAATTTCTCCCATTGTTGCTCAGGAGTTATAATAACAGGGACAAAGTTACAGAGTTTTTCTTCATTTTTATTTTTAAGAAGGTTCAAAATAATAATTGATCAATTCTCTGTTGATCTTAAGATCCACTTGAGAAGCAAAGGATCAAAAATATATGTCATAAGTATTTTAACTTATTTTTAAAAAAATAGACTGGTCGAAGGAATAAATAATCAAAGATTAATTATTTAAGGATATTTCCCGGCCAGACCCCCAGTTGTCAGCTCTCTGATACCAGGAACCTTGCAGTCCTTTAGCTACAGAGAGTGATAAAAATACTGGAATAATTATTATTATTATGATTCCCAAAATAAACGCTTAGAGGCTCAAATAAAGAATATAATAAGAGCAGTTGCAAGGTTTAATTGGTTTGGTAATAAAAGATTTTCAATATGTATATAAAAGAGGGGCCACAGTATTATACTACTGGGGGTCTTTACAGACAAAGCAATCTCTCTTCAAGGAGCCTCCTTATGCAGTTTAAGAACCTTGGAATGTAGATGGGTGCCTTAGAAAGGGCTTATTCCACTAATGACCGCGTATAAAAGCACAATGGCCAAGACAGGAAGGGAAACAATCACTCTGAGAACTTTACCCCTCAAATCCTGCAATAATAGGAAGGGTTTTAGAGCAGACAGGGTAGATTGCTTGACTAAACTTCAAGGGTTGATTGGTTTTAAGAAATAAATAATAATACTACAGAGGGCCCCCGTCATCAAGACCATTTCACCCTGCACTTTTGTGTTCATTTTGGCTAAGGCTTTGTTCACTCTCTGCACAAAGAGTACCTTGGGGAGCTTTTCAATCTGATTTTTGAGGGGGTTTGATTGGATAACTGCACTGCCTGGATTCAGCAGCCAGATTTCTTCTTTTTCCAGAGGGAGAATGGCGGGTTTCTATCCATAAGGGCCTGCTTTCATGGCTGTGCATTAAGCATAAGTTTGTCCTGGAGGTAGGGGGATGGAACCTGTGCAAGCTTCAATGGGGGGGTCTGGTTGGTGGAGCAAGAGTATCATTTCAATCCTGTCTGCCATAGCACTCATTTTTTTGTCTTGTTTCTTATCTGCCTTAAGGTGGTCCTTTTCTGCCTTTACTAAGATGCAGATCAAAATGATCATGGTATCGCTCATCAGTATATCACCATCTGAGTTGTAGTTTGATGAATCTTCAATCAATTGTGTCATAAATAACGCCAGTCCACTAATTCCACTGGCCATTTGGGGGGAGGGATTGGGTCCAAAAACGTGTTGCTTTCAACTTCCATTCCAGCGTTGGGGATTCACTCCTTGTCAGGAGGGTTGGGGGGCGGAAAGAGGCCATTTGCTACTAGGAGAGACGTAGTAAGGAGGGCAAAGTCATATGAATATCTTTGAGAAGGAAGAATGAGGTGGGTTATTGGGGGTTTGGGGGGTTTGGGGGGTTATGTGGTGAGGTAGTGGTGCGGACAATGATCCTTCTAGTACCAAAAGAAAATAAAAATTAGAAGTGAACTTCCGGATCAATCTTTCAATTTTGCTACACTTACAGCCATCCTCACCTCAAAAGACAAAGAAGACTTTTTCTCTTGCCTTTGCCTGTAAGGAGCATAACCATCCACCCATTTTTTAATGATGATGAGTCCCTTCCAGTCACTTTTTCAGATATTTCTAGAGGAAAGGAATGCGTACCATTGACTTTCCAAAGAAATTGACAATCCTTTGCTGCTTGCAATGAGATTAATTGGAATAAATCAAAAAATCTAAAAAATAGCACACATCTCCCAAGATTGGTGTGTAACTTACGTGACATCTTTGCCTTTGCTTCATCAAACAAGCTTGGATCCCAAGTGACAGGATTTTGAGTGATCTTTTCCAGCAGGAAGGATGCGGTTGGTCCACTACCGGTGGGGGTGGGATTGTTGAAAAGCCCTTGCAATTGCGTAAACGCCATGCAGCCTCCAAATGGTCCCTTGGTGGCCCCCTGTACGCAAGCAGTTGCCCAAATATTGATTTGGTGAGTAGATGTCAGCTTTAATAGTAAATTCAATACATGTTGGGTATGAGATGGATTTATTTTTATGCACATCTGGGTAGTCAGTTGTACATCAATAGTGCCTTCAAGGGCCTCTACAGTTTGAATGTCAGCTTTTTCAAGTTAGACAGGCTTGTCCCAGGATATTTGTTATATCAAATCAATGGTGGTTTGTCATCAACAAGCCTCAGTCTAAAAAACTTACAGCCAACCTTAGGCCCTTAGAAAACATCTTCCAAGCCTCAAAGGACCCTTGAGGCCTACATTTGTGGCAAAGCCCTGCAAGCCTGGACGTCAACCTAAAGCTCATTGAGTTGGTTTTGTTGACCATGAGTGTACGCAATGCGGTAGGCAAAAGTTCCAAACCAGAATCATCCTCAAAGGATTATTGGGACTTGGGATTGGGTTGGCTGATGGATGGAATCATACTTGAGTTCAAAGAAGACTTTGACTTTCTAAATTTTTCCAAGGGGGGTGATGATGTTTGAATCAACAGAGTAGAAAATGTGAAGTTGGATTTGAATTGGGGTGCAAAGGCAGACGTTTTGGCTGGCCTTTCTGTTGATTTTGATCACGGTCCCATCTGAGTTCTGAATTTAATGGAATCCTGTATGGTTGATGACATTGATGGTGATGGTTTCACTGGGGGAATTGAAGTATAATTCAAGGATGAGAAGGAATGAGGGGACGGATGAGGATTGAAAGAGGATGAGTAGGAATGATAAAGGATAAATAGAGAGGATAAATACTTATATATTATATGGGAAAAAACCAACTTATTTTCAGGTAACTCTGACACTCCTGATGTGAAATAAGTGGTTTTTTTGAATTTTTAATGGCATGTTTGAAATGGCAGATTTGGGTTGAAACCTTCCATTAAAAAATGGTGGGTTTGGTTAAATTTGATGCGCCCTAATAAAAACCTCTGTGAATAAAAATTCACCCTGAAATACTCAGTAATGCTTTTCATTTGCAAAAGGAGCTTTCAATCAAAATCTACCCTTGAAATATCTACTACCTATTCCAAACTCTAAATTCTGCCTCATTTGTATTTGATGAAATTTTGTGCACTAGTCTACCATGGTTGCTGAATTTAATCCATACTGCACCCTGGAATACTCTCTTGCAGATATTCAAGCTTATTCAAATCTCAATCTAGCACACACATTGTGTATATTTCACTATTTAGTATACTTCTCATGCAGGCATTCTATTCATTCAAGCATGTACTAGTTTTCATGTAACAACATTTTTGATTAATTTCAAGATAGTGGAGGACTATTGTATAGTTGTAGTGGCCACTCCCACAGTAACATTTTCACCTCTGATACTTACTTTTAATGTTAAAATATGCTTTTTGATCCCCCCATTTGTTCAACTATAAAAGAGTCCTTATTTGTCTTCCATTCTAATTCCTTAGAAATTAATTATTATTTCTCCTGAACTTTTGAAATTCAGTCTCAATCCTGACTTCTTTTTGAAATTCCAAACTTTATCATTTACCTTTTGTGTTGGATTTATTGAGCCCAGTCACCGCTTTACCACCTCCGAATTCCCTTGGAGCATCCCCCAGCCTCCTCAATATTCCTTAAGGCACCTTCCAGCTTCCTCAAGACTTCTTGAAGCATCTTCCAGCTTCCTCAAGAATCCTTGAAGCATCATCCAGATTCCTCAATATTTCTTGAAGAACCTTTGAGCTTCCTCAAGATTCCTTCCAGGAACTTTGAGCTTACTCAAGGTTCCTTGAAGCACCTTCTAGCTTCCCCAATATTCTTTAAAGCACCTTCCAGCTTCCTTAAGATTTCTTGAAGCAAATTCAAGCTCCCTCAACAATTCATTTATTCCACTTTACCTTTAACGGTCATACTTAAAGTTAGTATGTGTCACGGATTTAACCTCTACTGCTATACTTGGCCATGGTTAAACCTGCAAAATAAGACAAAAACCAATATTAAAGTCAGTTTTTGAATCAAATAACTCAAAAAATAGCTAAAAGCTCACAAACTCAAACAATACCAAGGTATTGTGAGTACAACAAGCCACACCTTAAACCTTTATAAAAGGCAAGGAGCCTGGCTCCAAATAAATGAAGCTCAAAGGAGCTTTGCTTATAAATAAGCTCACACCCTTTATAGTAGTAACACACAAGGGTTACTACTCCAATTCAGACCTTCCACTCAAGATTGGAGTTGCCAATAAGATTATTAATTGATTATTATACTAAAGTTTATAGCCCCAGTCAATCTCTTCTTGAGACTAAGTTTAATGGGCTTGTTAACTCTTACTGTATTCTCTTACAAATAAATAATAATATATAACTGGTGAGGAAGGGGCTATAGGGTGAAGACCCTCCTCTTTTAAGGTAACAGGAGCCCTCAGGGGACTCAAGGAATCATCAGGGAGAGCTAGCCTCTCCATGTTTTTGTCCTCAAGGGCTCAGAACCCCATCAGATCCTGCCCAATGAGAAATAGCATACTAGTACTCATTGGGGGGGATTTTCAATGTAAAGGGTCCTATTTGCATACCCCAAAAGTTATATACTCTAAAACTGAGCCCAAGGCCCTCTGAGTGGACGCTCTCCAGGCTCAGGACAGTTTATCAAAGTATTATCACATCCCCAAGGGGGATAATATTAAGATTATGTGATTGGTTTATACAGAGTGGAGAGTATAGCTTACATTAATTACTATAGCTTTTCCCAAAAGGAAGGGATCTTATTGGGAAGTTATTTATAAATAGTTGGGACGCGTCTGAGTCCTCATAACTTAATTCAAAGTTATATTGGATCCCCATCTTGATAATATACATTATCAAGGTTTTAATTCCATAATAAATACTCATAAAAACATACTCATAAAATATTCTAAAAAATTGTAAAAAAGTAATTACATAATTCTAAAACTCCTGATCATCAATCATTCTTGTCTCCATGGCGGTTTGGACCAGTGACCTTGGTGTCAGATAATTAGTAATTAACCACTATACCAGCAAGACATATGAGTTGTGCAGACTTTTGGACCCATGTAATTGTGTCATGGCTGACAGTATGGCTTTGTTGGGTGACATGCACCAGATTTACCACCTCTGGAGTTGTTGTTAGTTTGCAGGCCCATGCTTCCATGGTATTTTTGCAGCACCTGCAACTAGAACCAGATAGTTTTCTTTGAATATTGAAAGCTTATAACCAGGTAGTTTTCTTTGAATATTGAAAGCTTATTTGAAACCTTGTTTCTGTGAGCCATGTTTTTCAGTCTTGAAGTGCCATCTTCCACTGTATGCAGGAATTGAAATGAAAAATGAAACTGCATACAAATATGAAACTGAAGACAAATATGCAGTCTTGATCATTTTTTGGATTACTGACCATCAGGCCATGCTTCTGGGTGAGTGAGGTGTTCACCCTGTGGGGTACACCCACTCAGTTCTGATAATCTTTATGAAGGAGTTGCAAGTGGGTGGTTATGCCAGTAGGTGATTGTACCTAATTTGACACAAAAAACCCAATTCTGAAATACTATTTCCCTTTTTCCCACTTCTTCCTTCAGTTTTTCATTTTTTTCTCTATTTATACCTTTATTTTGAATCTTTTGGTTTATTTTTTTAGTTACCAATAACAGTCTCCTATCTTAATGTGTGCTCTGTCAGCTCTCTCTCAAAATTAGCAGTCTGACATATAAATCCTTTTTTAAAGAGCCATGAATGTATACCAAGCTGAAATTTAAACCAGAAATTTGCAATTTCCCATTTTTTTCAAGCACCAGTATCAACCTGAGTGTGTTCCAAGATTCAATGGGTGCATAGGCTTTTTAGAAAGCTATTCCCATCCTCTGACTGAAAACCCTAACAAAAAAACTTAGCCAAATACCTTTGTTTCTACATTATCAGATTTCTATGAACATCCCTCTTGCATTTGAGGTGAAAATTACCACCAATCTTCTTTTTATTCATGTGCAGATTTACTGGCTTCACTAAAATTAAATACATCAAACTACTCAATCTCTTCCCTTCCAAATTAGTACTGTTTCTTAGGCCACTCACCCTTGTGAAAAGTTGCTAGGGATTGTGAGACAGGGAATTCAATTTTTCAACACAATTAGTCCAATTTTTCCTTTTCCAATTCTGTAATTCAATCTGTATCAATTTCCTAAACCCTAATCTTATTGAGTATTTCCACTGGCCCAGATTTTTAAACTTCAACAAAATCTGCTGTAAGTGTGGGAAAACTGCAAAATTAAATTAAATCACCCTTTTATATTTAGGAAACCAGAATAATCAGAAAATCCCACTTACTGGAAAACCCAGGTGTATAAAAATATGGCCCCTCTCCTCCAGTTTTCCCATGCATTTGCTCAGTATATTTCCAATTGATTTTTTCCAAAATGTTTATAGTGCAGTGGGTATTGGCCTGATTCCAAGGAACAGCTCTGGGTGGAATTTGCTTGCCTTTATCAATTTGGGCAGTTGGTTTAGTAGGCTTACACAATTGTGTTCCTCAATCACATTCCATGGGAAAGACTGGTTGCAGCAGTAACCAACCACTGAGAAACTCAAAATTTCATGTGAAGAATGAGTTTCAATGGTTTTTTTTTTTTTAAAAAAAAAATTATTTTTTTTTTAAAAAAAAAATTGTTTGCTTTAGCATTGCAAACTATCAATTCAACTACCAGAGTTTTTTGCCTGAGGCCATACAAATAGGGGTATCATCCCATAAGGTGGTGGACCTATAATCATTTCAGGGGTTGAATTTCGGGGGAAGCAGATGCAATACTAGGTTTATTTGAGAACGGGAGGGGGTTTTTTTGTTTGTATCATGTTTCAGATCCACTCCCAGTGGGTCTCGATGCTTCTGATAGATCATATACCCTATTGAGTGGGATTAGACCCAAGTCCGGTAGCCCCGAGATGGTTAATATCCCCGCCCGAAGTCAGTTTGATCGACCCCGGCAGTTCCCAAACCCATAGCCGGGACCACGAGCTCAATCTCGACCCACTGCCTACAACGACGCTGACTACACGATGAGTCTCTTCCACCACCATCTGCTCTCCTCAACCTTGGTTCTGATCAACCGCCGATCTCCATCATTCTCATCATCCTTCAAGCTATTGGCGAGTTACTCGACCCAAGCATCAGCGTCGTCATCCTCAGCAACCATCGAACCTGAAACACCACTTACCACAAGTCCCACTACCATCGACCTAATCCATCCTCCTCAACGACCATGGGTACCGGGAATTCGAAGAACAGGCGTCTTGGCCAGAAAGCGTGGTATGACAAGTTTTTGGGACACCGAGGGGGTTAGGATTCCAGTGACCGTGTTAGAGGTAGGTGTCCAATTTAATCTATTTCTTCTTGCTGTAGGCCGTAAAGAACTTAATCGACAGGATGTTTTTTTTTTCTCCCAAGCACAGCTAGAAGATGTTCAAGTGATCGGCCACAAGTATAAGGAGAGGGATAGTTACGATGCGATTCAAGTCGGATGTTCGAATAAATTTTCCAGAAACTCGATCAATAACGCCCAACTCAAATACTTCAAAAATTTGAACATGACTCCTAAGCATAAAGTTTGCGAATTTGTAGTTTCTAATCCTCAATGTTTCATCCCCATCGGTAAGCCTTATATACAGCTCTACTTCCATCATCCTTTTCCCTCAAGAGCATTATTACTGAAGCAAAATATACCCATTTGCAGGCACTCCCATTTCGTCAGCTCATTTTGTACCTGGTCAATATGTTGACGTCAAATCGAACTCGTCAGTTTATTTTATTTTTTTTCGAATCCGGATAACTCAATTGAGCTATCTGACTTCCTGATGTCTTTTAACCCTCTCCCAATATATATATATATAATATAAAATATAAAATCGGACGTTTTTGAAAATCAGTAAGGGAAAAGGTTTTGCAGGTGTGATGAAGCGATGGGGTTTTAGCGGTGGAAATGCCTCGCACGGTTCCACGAAGCATCATCGCAAGGCAGGTTCTACGGGTCAACATCAAGTAAGTTTTTATCAAACGCATTGATTAAAATAAGAGAGGACAATTTGCACAACACATAAAACCTTGAATTTGAGTAATGGAAATTCTTTATTATCCAATAGGACCCAGGACGAGTATGGCCCGGAAAAAAGATGGCCGGGCGGATGGGAAACCGACCGGTAACGGTCCGAAACCTCCTTGTGACTAGGATTGATACCGACATGAACCTGATTTACGTGAAAGGACAAGTTCCGGGGCCGAAGAAAACTTTCGTCAAAATAACCGATGCCGAGAAAGGCGTCCATAGGGTTGGCTTGAATTGGATCCGTAAAGGTTGGAATGTCAATAATTCTACCGTCTTACCCGGTAAAATTAAATCTTTACCATTTCCTACTATCGACAAAAACTCTGCTTCCAACCTATTACCTGATCAAATCAGCGTCTCTGCAATCAGCCAAGTCAAGTAAAAACACGACTAGGATGATGCCTAAGTTATCCCACCGAGATCATGAAATTCATGTTCTTGTCAAGAATCCCCATTGTGGCTTTTCCATCATCTTCTGTGATATGAAACAAACAACACTACTACATCACCATAAACATCACTGCAGTTGACCGTAAATCTCGTTCGAAAGGTGAAAAACTAGAGTGGAACATTGGTCTAAGGACGTCCTGCTTGAGCTGAAGTGAATCCTGTCAATTATGTTGGGAGAAAAGGCAGTAATCATGTCAACGACCGGTCTGTTCTTTTTGGGAAAAAGCAGGCAGCTTAAAGGACTGGTAGTTGCCAAAATGAGATGTACAAGTGAGATGTATGTATATCACGTGTGAGAGAAACATGCCACAGACGCCCTTATCTGCACCAACCTCAATCTAGTGGTAAGCACGCGTATCAGCTCGGTCACCAATCTCAAGTGCCTTCTCTTACCTTGAGCCCCTAGGGACTGGAAGTGCGCAGGGTTTCTTCCTTTGTGCATGATCATCCAATTGTGACAACAAAATTTATTGCAAGGGATCAACTAGCGTAAGATGAACTCAGCCTTAGATGAACTTTTGTGAGTCCAGAGATAATGATCAGGATTATTAATGATTTTCTGAAGGAAGATGTTGTTGAAAAAAACCCATAAAGTATGAAGGAATCCTAAAATATTACAACAGGCATGGATGATTGGTAGAGCAAAAATATATCCAAACTCTTTTTGATCTTACTTTACCCACAATTTTCAGTCCTTCTAAGGGTCTTATGTGACCCACCAAACATCAGATCTTCATTTTCAGAAATTCCATCAACTTAATGTCATGAATACCTTGAAAGCATGATGTGATGCTTTAATTGAAGTGTGGTCTGAATTTCTTGCATTATTCAAAAATCTTACAGGGGATGCAACATACAAGTAGGGCTTGGAACTAGTAATTTACTCACAGTGACTCAGAACCAGAGATGGACTTGAGTAAGAATGGAATTGATTGATTTAAGAAGGATCCTGAGGTCTGAAAGGCGATGGACAAAATTTAATAGAATAACAGTATATTGAGGGATTGACACTTTTCTTTAATTATCTCTTTTCAGCCACCTGGATTCCAAGTTCCTTGCTACCTTCTAGCTACCAGAGGTAATAGAGTTTTGATTAATTATATTATTCAAAATTTGTGACAATGATCACTATAATAGGGATATTTTCAAGCGCAAGGGTTTTGGTTTGGTTATTTGTGGTTAGTTTTCATTAATAATTTAATAAATAAATAAAAAGAGGGGCCACAGTAGCACTGGGAGTCATTAACAAAAATTCTTCAGGAGATTAAATTTGTAACCAGTATACCTTGTCTGTTTGGAAGGAATCATTCTCCAGAGATATCCATAATAATATGTGGTATTATGGCTGAGACTTGTATGAATTAAGCCAAAGAAGAGAGGAAATATAATAATGGATATAATTTTTGATATTTAATTTCCTAGGTACCTTCAATAATTCAAAATATTTGGGTTTTAAGTCTGTTTGGTGTGTTTAGAGACTCACCATGGTGCAAATTGGTTCATAGTGTTTTTGGAGGGGTATCAATTATCATAAAGAATCCATAAATCACTTATTTATTCACTTATCAGTACTTTATCACTTGATTGAATGGCATCTGGTTGTATATTTAACTTGTTCAGGGGTCTAAAAATCATCAAAAGTGGCCTTTAGTAAAGGCAATGTTAAATTCACAACTCATTTGAGTTGTGTAGCCCCCACACAACAATTTTTCTTGGTGTTGCACCCCACACAACTAAATTCCAGTTGTGTGAGGTTGTACACAACTCAAATTGAGTCTTGTTCCATGCCACACAAATACAAGCATTGTAGGCAAAAAAAAATTTAACAAAAAATAAGAAAATAAAGGCCAATGTTAAAGTTGCAAATGGGCACAAAATGCTGTTTTCAACCCATCTGAGTTTCAAAAATTTATATTATATACCTATATATATATATTTTTTAAACTTTTTTTTACTTTTTTTATCTATTATTTCTTTCTTTTATTTTAATAAAGCATACAATAAAAATAAAAATAAATAAATATAAATTAATCAATTGAATTAAAAATATAAATATAAATAAAATATATAAATAAATAAAATGAAATAAATAAATAAGTAAAACATACATTAATCAATTAAATTAAAAATATAAATATGAAAAAAATATAAATATGAAAAAATATAAAGATGAAAAAAATATAAATAAATAAATAAAAATGAAAAGAAATTAATAAAAGGCCAATTTTAAATTTACAACCTTGCAAGCCCCTTGCACAACCTGAAGCGGGTTGCAAGCAGCCGCTTGTGACCTGTTTTAGTCATGAATGGCCACTTGGGACCCATCTTGGTCACAAAAATTTGCCCACAACCCAATTTGGAGTTGTGAGCCGCCGTTTACAACCCATTTGGGGTTGTGAGCAGCTGTTCACAACCCACTTGCAAAAAAAAATATTAAAAAAAAAGAAGAAGATAAAAAGAAGATAAAAAAAAAAGAAGAGAAAGAGACATTGAAAAAAAAGAAGAGAAATTGAAAAAATAAAATAAAATAAATGAAAATTAAATAAAAATTAATAAATATGAATAAAAATAAGGCCAAGAATAAATAAAAATAAATAAATAAAGATAAAAATAAGATAAAAATATACATTCTACAGAGTAGCCCCAAAGTAAAAGTGCCAAAAGATACAAGTTCATCTTGACACAACCTAAAGTTAAAACAGCAAAAAAAAGACATGTAAATTGACAAGCCCTAAAGTAAAAACACCAAAAAAAGACACGTCACTTTACAAGCCCTAGAGTAAAAACACAAAAAAACGAAAGACAAGCAACTTGACCAGCCCTAAATTAAAAGCACAAAAAAAAGGTTCAACTTGTGTTAAGCTGATCTCATCACAAGAAGTAAAAATACTCCTTATTATGGCATCAGCACAACACAAGTTTAACTGACTTACCAATTAAATCCAATTCAAAAAACTGAATATAATGATGCTCATTTAAAACACTCAAGATAATGATGTTAAATTTCAGCTTGCTACTTTCACAGAGAAACCCATTAAATTAGAATAAAAATAAAAGTAAATCATAAAAATAAAAATAAAAATGGTGATAAATCCCGAAATATTATGAAAAATGTGGATTTCTTGCCTAAAATAAGTTTGGGTCACTCACTGACCCCACTCTTAAATTCCAACTCCTTGAATATTTCAAATAATCAAAAAGGAAATCACCAAAAAGCCACGGCATCACTATGGCACTTTTTGACCATCTTAACATTTCACACGTTATGTAATGTGTCAGCTCTCTGATACCAGGAACCTTGCAGTCCTTTAGCTACAGAGAGTGATAAAAATGCTGGAATAATCAACACTTATAAGCTCAAATAAATGATATAATAAGAGCATTTGCAAGGTTTAATTGGTTTGGTAATAAATGGTTTTCCAAATAATACAAAAGAGGGGCCACAGTATTATACTACTGCGGATCTTTACAGACTAGCAACCTCTCTTCAAGGGGCCTCCTCAGGCAGTTTAAGAACCTTGGAATAAATATGGGTGCCTTAGAAAGGACTTATTCCACTAATGGCCGGGCGTAACAGCACAAATGGCCAAGACAGGGAGGGTAACACTCACTCTGAGCACTTTATCACGAAAATCCTGGAATAATTGGAACAGTTTCAGAGCAGATGGGGTAGATTGCTTGACTAAACTTACATGGTTGATTGGTTATAAAGGTAATATAATACTACTACAGACTAAGTCATAAATCACTTGCTTATATTCATATAAGCACTTGATCAACAATGACAAGGTGTCTGATTGATAATAAATAATTCCTGGTAACTATGATGGAATAATGGATCCAAAGAGGTCTGTATAAATACCTTCTTGGGTGATTTTGAGCTTCTCAGGGCACGTAGAGAGGGTTATGCTTGTGGGCTGAGGGTGGCAAGCCAGTCAGGGAAGAATTGGCACGTCCAATTGGTGCTGTCAATCAGCTGTCCTTAGATCTGATGGATTTCTGTACTATTTTAGCCACAGGATCTGTTAATCTGTTATGGTGTAAATTTGATCATTTTTTACTTATCCTTCATTTGTACTATTGATATTGCTTTGAAGCGTGCAGATATGGATGTTTACTGATTTTCCATTACCTGCTGATCATTTAGATAATTTTTAATAATTTTTATGAACACTCCTTGTAGTGTTTTGTGGTCTTCAAAGATCAGAGGCGGTGATTTACATGGAAATCCTTGATCTTTGATTTACTATTAAAAAAATTTTCTAAACTTAATTTTTATTAATTTTATTTAAGTTTTGATTTTTTTAGACTATTACAAATGCATATGTCAACTTGTTACATATGCTAGGCTACTCTAACTAGGTTGTAGCTCTTCTGAGCGGTACCTGGTTGTCAGATTAGTCACAAGGGATCCAGACGCGGGGATCAGTTACTACAGATGCGCGGGGGGTAGGATCCGCTGCGTGAGTGGCAGAATCAGCTGCGCGCGGGTCTCTAGTACGCGGGAATCTGCTACTACAAGTACGTAGGGATATGTAATGATGTGGGGCTGCGCGTGGGAATTGTGACATAACACATTTCCGCGTGTAACTCCTAAAATATACACAACACCTCAATTCTGAGTGAATTTTAGGTGCAAAAACTATGCGTGAAAATAGGTGTGAGATATCAGAATGGCCAAAACGTGCCATACTGGTGTTGTAATTTTTAGTACTTTTCTTTATAATTATTTTAAAAATGTAAGGACTTGGAATTCAAGGGTGGGGTCAGTGAGCGACCCTACCTAATTTTGGGTGGGGAATCCATTTCTGTAATAATATTTATGGAATTCTCACTCCTTATTTTCTTAATTGAGATATTCTTATTTTTCATATTTTTGTGTTGCTATTGAGGGTTGCTCTGTACATAGTAGCAAGCTGACATTCCCCCACTCCAAGATATGTCTATATCTGAAAAAAAAATTGGTTTAATGCCTCCTGCTGGCTTTGTAGTTCCTCAGGTGTATAGGTTGTCAGGGATATTATGTTCAGGAAAACATTCATCTTTTTCAGCTGATTTTCCCTTGAATCTAAATAGGTAGAGTCTGATGTCTTTTCCATTGATCCTATCTTTTCTATCTTTAAGGATCTTGCTAATATTTCCTTTGTCTTTTTCAAGTTCTTCTGTAACAGGTATTGCAAGTGAAGGAGTATGTTCTCCATTCCTTGGGTGGTAGTTTTTGATGAGACTTACTGGGAAGACTGGATGTTTTCTAGAAAGCTCATCACTGAGGATTTCTTCCACAGCATTTTTACCATGAAATTTATTAACGGTGAAAGGTCCAATGAAAGCTGGTCTAAGCTTTCTATTTCCAGCCAAGTTGGTAAAGTTGGTGGTAGAGATCAAGACTTGATCCCCAATCTTGAAATCAGGTTCCTTATGGGTTTTATCCCATCTTTGCTGGTTATACTCCACAGCATCCTGGACACACTTAACAGAATGTTTGTTAGCTACATCTATCATATTTTTGAAATCAAGTGATGTAGGGTGAATATCTTTTAGCTGGTGGTTAAGGTTATCTTTGGGTAATCCAGGAATCCATCCTCTTTCCAGTATGTAGGGTGCTTCCTTAGTAGTAGAGTGCTTTCTACTGTTGTAGGCCATCTCCAGTGCATGTAAAAGGCTAACCCAATTGTTGCAATAACCGTCAGAATTCTTGTATTCTAGTCCAAATCTGCAGAATCTCCTGAGCATGTCTTCCAGGGTCTGAATCATTCTTTCAGCTCAGCCATCCTTCTGAGGGTGATAAGCTGTATAGAAAGCCAAGGTGGTTCCAAGAATATCACAAAGATTTCTCCAGAACTCAGAGGTGAATTTAGGATCTCTGTCACTGATAATAATCTTGAAAACTCCAACATCAGCAATGAGTCTGTTCCACAATAATAGGGCAACTTCCATAGCAGTGTCTTACTTGTGATTAGGTAGAAACTTTGCTTTCTTGGAGAACCTATCCACAATGACTAAGAATGAGTTGTAGGAATAGGCTCCTCCTGGTGGTAGTCCAGTTACAAAGTCCATGATGATGATATTCCATCTTTTCTTGTGTTCAGCAATCTTTTGCAGTAAACCAAACCGTTTCCCAGTAGTCCTGTTGGACTTCTGACAAGTTTCACAACTGGTAACATACTGTATAGTGGAGTTGCTCCAATTAATCAACCAAGCAGTCTGTTTAACCTTATCTAAGGTTTTATCAGAAGATAAATGACCAGATGAGCAGTTATCATGGCACTCAGCCAGAACATTTTTGATATGGTCATCCTTAGTTAAGACTATAACACTTGAATGTTGATGCCTATAGTATACTAGACCATCCCATATGGTGAACCTTCCGGCTTTATATGGTTTAAAAAGAGGTTCAGGTAGGTTATTGATCAATTCAGATGGTGGAGAAGTACTTTCCATAATGGTGATCAGAGTTTTCATGCCAGAACTGTAAAATTCTTTGATTGAGTTGAACAATGATTCATTCAATACAAAAAATGTGGATTCCCATTATAGGAGCTTCAATGTTCAACCTGTTAATTTTGAGGAAAGGGAAGATATCATTATCCTCTGGATCTTAAGCAGGGTTACTAGGTTCATTGGGTAAAGCATTTGTGCTCAGACTATCAGCATTCTGGTGTTTAGTCCCAGATTGATGAACAATGGTCATCTGACCTCTGTACTGTTGTATGACTATCTGCCATCTTAACATGTGCCTGCTAGGGGTCTTCATTTTAATCAATGTCCTGACAGCTTTGCAGTCAGTAATCACAGTGAAATTGGTGCCTTCTAAGTAATAATGGAGTTTCTCTAGAGCCCATACTAAGGCAAGACATTCCATTTGACTTGCACCGTACCTTTTCTCAGTGTCTTTAATTTGTCTGGATATGAAGAGATAGTTTTTTCCACTGGTTTGTCATCCTCTATGACTTCTTGGTGTAAAGCAGCTCCGAGCGATTCCATGCTGGCATCCATGTAGAGTTTGAAAGGTTTAGAATAATCTGTCTGCATCAGTACTGGAGCTGAAGTCATTGCCATTTTGAGTTCCTTATTGTTCTTAACTCTGTCATGAGTCATTTCAAACATGGTAGTGTTGTTTCAGATCTCATACAGACATTTAATTAGAAGAGCAAACTTTGGTAAGTAATTCCTATAGTAGCTGAAGAAGCTAAAAAGGATAGGAGTTCAGTTTTATTCTCAGGCACAGGCCTATTTATTACTGCTGCTATCTTGTTTTGGTCAGCAGCTAAGGTTAGTCGAGAGACAATGTGTCCTAAGGCTTTGAGTTACCTGTAGCCAAAATTACACTTTTTCATTGATACTTTAAATCCCACAGCAGAGATGGTTTTGAGGACTAGCCTTAATTTATCCATGTGAGTATCCCAATGGTCAGAGTAAATGATAACATCATCAATGTAAAACATCATCCATCCCTGTCTGATGAATAATCCTAGGACAGTATCCATCATCCTTTGAAAATGAGAAGGAGCATTTTTTATACCAAAAGGCATCCTAAGATATTCATAAATTCCCAAATGACAGATAATTCTCATTAATTTCTGGCTATCAGGTCTGATAGGTATTTGGTGAAAACCTTTCAACATGTCCATGGTAGTGATGTACCTATCTTTGGACAGGTTATGCAGGGCATGGTCAATTCTTGGAATTGGATAATAATCAGATTGGGTGTAGTTGTTAAGAATTCTGAAATATCCAACCATTCTTGACTTATCATTGTGCCAAGCTATAATTACTGGGGTAGTAATATCCACTTGATTGTGGCCTACTTTCCTTAAGACTTGTAATTCAACCAACTCTTGAATATGGGTTTCCAGAGCAGCTCTAGATTTTTGACTAGAAGGGTAAGCAGGTCTCCTGAGGTTAGGTGGGTAAGAAGGCTTAATGGTCAGAGTTAGGATCATATCATGTCCTTTGATGTTACCAATGGGGTGATCCTTGGTACAGAAAGCATTCTGATTTTCAAAGCATACTTGTAGAATATCCCTTTTTTGTTCTTCATTGAGCAGGGAATTCAAAGCAGCTTGAGAGAAGTATTCCTGATTGAAACTTTCAAAGTATTTTTGATAAGTTGAATCAGAAGTTTGAGCATTGACATGGCATATTTGGAACTTCTTATTCCAGTCTCCACCTATAGTGAAGTATCTACCCTTGCTTTGGAATACATCTATACCATATAAGCAAAGAGAGTCATTTCCAAGGATAAAATAATTACATACTCTGTTTTGGAGCACTAAAAATTCAATGTTCAGTTTGAGTGATCCTTTAGAGTGAGGGAGTATGATATCAGAAGACCATACTCCAACAGCATTGAGAGTAGAATTACAACTGCTGAACTTAGCCTGAGGTACTGGTAGTAAGTTCAGCTTCCTGTTTGGGTCTTGTTTCTCCAAATAAGTTGAACCAACACAAGAGAAAAAGGCTTGACTGTCTAGAAGTAACATAACAGGGGAACCTTGGATTAAACCAGTAGCATAGCATTTTTTGCCTGAAGTGTAACTCTTGCTGGCAGAAGGTTTTAGATTCAAGGCCTTAGCCTCAGAGATGTGGTGATTCTTCATGTTGGGATTCCATTTTTGAGGTAAGTTAGAATCCTCATTGATGGAATTTATGTCCAGAGAAGACTCAATACTAACTTCAATAAAATTGACGGGGTAAGTGATCATTAGATCACAATCAGAGAGTGATCCATCAGTATCATCAAGGTGAGGTTCAGGATTGTCATACTCTTCTCCTTAAATAAGATTAATCCTTTTCCTAGGTAGAGGAAAATCAGGTTTTATGTGTCCTGTTTGGTTACAGTTCCACCATACTTTTTCCTTTGATTCTGGAGTCTTCTTGACTTCCAAGGTAGATGGATTAGTAGCAGGGTATTCTTTAGTTTTGGCAGTATATTCTTCCCTTTTACTAGTATTTTGTTCCCTGGGGAGTATATTGACTCTCTTATCAAGATCATTCATATAAATAGGCTCTTCCAATACACCTATTAAGGTGGAAATATCTGAATCCATAGGCATCCTGCACCTTACACTGTGGTTGATTTGTCCGGGACATAAGTTGAGGAGTCTTTCATTGACTTCTTCTTTATCAGAATCAGGGTAGCACCACTTATGAGGTTTGTCCTTGGATGGATCAAACTGGGAAGTTTCAAAAGTTTTCATCATCTTTCTTTTCCAAATCCTGGTACCAAATTTTACTTTGATCAATTCTTTCCAAGAATTCCAGGATAAAGATCCAAATTCTTCTCTTTTATTGATAAACAAATCAAGAGCTACTCCTTCAAATAGTCTGGGCAATCTTACCACAGCTATTGCATCAGGGATCTCATAAGAAGAAAGAGTATAGTCAATAAATTTAATGAAACTGACATGGTTGTATTCTACTTCTCCAGAGGATTTAGGCCATTGAGTGATGGGAGGAAGTAGCTTCAAAGCCTGCTCCATTTCAGGAGTGGGACTGGGTCTGAAGACTCATTCCTTGTTATCCTGGTTCTGGGAAGAACAATAGGAGTACTGGTGAACCATGCAGGCCTAGTTTCTTCTAGGTCAATGACCGGAGAGTTGGTAGAATTGATCTTAAGATCTCTGAGATCATTCTTAATCATACCTAACCCCAAATCAAGTTTATTGCTTAATAAGTCAATTTTGTTAATCAGATAAGCTGAAGGAGTAGGATTGTTTTCTGAACTTCTTCCTTAAGCTGGTCTATGGTTGCAAGAATATCTTCCTGAAGAATTGATTGGTTATCATCAATTGGTTTCATCAGGTCCAACTTACTAGCTTTTATAATATCCTTGATTTGTGGTATTTCCAACTCATCAATTCTCATAATCTGAGACTGAGTGTCAATCACTCTGAAATTACTTGAACTTAATTTGTCCAATTGTTGATAAACTTTGTCAAAGCATTGGCTAATAATAGTAAAATTGTGAGACACATTTACAGAAAAGCTATTAAGAGCTTCTACATCTCATTGTGGTACACCTTTTTCCATTTCTGGGCTAAGGATATTATGCTGTCCTAATCCTTTGGGTTCCTTAACTTCTGATGGGCTGAGGACCTCTTCTTTTTGGGGTCCTTTCCCTTTAATCAAGCTAACTGATACCAAGGATTCTAGTTCTGCACGTAGCCTTCTACTTCTTTCATTGGGATCAACCATTGAAGGGAAATCTGAGATTTCGTTTCTAGAGAGATAGCTTTTCTCATACCTGGTTGATCCTCCTGGGTCTGGGCCAACTTGAATTGTTCCCAATAGCTCACATGCTCTTTCACTAAAACTTTGACTCTTTCCTCCTTGGTTGAGTCCAGCTGGGGTGGCTTAGGAGGACCTGTACCCTCCTGGAATATTGTGTTGGGCAACAGGTGGTTCTCCAACGGTTTTTTGGTCGAGTTGGCGGCCGCGGTTGTCACCATTGTTGTCCTGCGTGACGCTATGGTCACGGGTTTGAGTCCCCTCATTGCGCTCAAGACTGGAGTCCTTGCGCGCACGGGTTCTTTCAGGCAGAGATCCATACAACGGGGCTCTACCTGTTGCGCGGGTGTTCCCCCTATTTTGATACATAGCCCCCAAAAAAATGAGTAAGTCTTTTGTCAAAACTTTTGAAAAAAGACTTTAAAAATATAAAAATTATTTTTTTTGTGTGTTTTATATTTTTGGATAATTTATATATATATATTTTAACTTAATTAAAGTAAAATTCAAGGGTACCAACACTTGGTTGGGATCACAACTGTCCTTGGGGGGTATTCCAACCAGGTCTGAGTGAGTTCCAATCATATCCTGGGATAAATCCAAGGGTAAGTCAAAGGGTGCACTGTCTGGGACATCCTCTAGGAGGTTGTGGTCAATGAGATCACCAAAAACAAAATCCACTGAGATGGATAAAAAAAAAATATAAGTTTGATATTTTTTTGTATTTTTACATGTTAAAATGATATTTTTAGAAAAAATAATCACTTTTATTATTTTTGGATTTTTCTTTATCTTCAGGATTATTTAGTTTATAAATTTAAAGCTTCCTTTGATAAATCTTCCACTCCTTATTTTGCCTTAATAAAGAATTAAAATTGATAATTCTTTCAAACTCAAGTTCTTTGTCTTTTATAACGTGCTATTTATAATAAAGCAATTTCTCCTGTTTTTTCTCAGGAGTGATAATAACAGGGACAAAGTTACAGAGTTTTTCTTCTTTTTTCTTTTTAAGAAGGTTCAAACAATAATTGATCAATTCTCCGTTGGTCTTAAGATCCACTAGAGAAAGAAATGATCAAAAATATATGCTATAAGTATGTTAACTTACTTTTAAAAAAATAAATAGACTGGTCCAAGGAATAAAGAATTGAAAATTGCTTATATAAGGATATTTCCCGGCCAGACCTCCAGTTTTCAGCTCTCTGATACCAGGAACCTTGCAGTCCTTTAGCTACAGAGAGTGATAAAAATGTTGGAATAATAATAATTATCATTCCAATATTAAACACTTAGAAGCTCAAATAAATGATATAATAAGAGCAGTTGCAAGGTTTGATTGGTTTGTTAATAGATGGTTTTCAATATAATATAAAAGAGGGGCCACAGTATTATACTACTGGGGATCTTTACAGACTAGCAACATCTCTTCAAGGGGCCTCCTTAGGCAGTTTAAGAACCTTGGAATAAAGATGGGTGCCTTAGAAAGGACTTATTCCACTAATGGCCGGGCTTAACAGCACAAATGGCCAAGAAAGGGAGGGTAGCACTCACTCTGAGCACTTTACCACGAGAATACAGGAATAATTGGAACGGTTTCAGAGCAGATGGGGTGGATTGATTGACTACACTTCAAGGGTTGATTGGTTAATAAGGATAAATAATACTACTACAGACTAAGTCATAAATCACTTTCTTATCTTCATATAAGCACTTGATCAACAATGACATGGTGTCTGATTGATAATAAATAATTCCTGGTAACTATGATGGAATAATGAATCCAAAGAGGTCTGTATAAATACCTTCTTGGGTGATTTTGAGCTTCTCAGGGCATGTAGAGAGGGTTATGCTTGTGGGCTGAGGGTGGCAAGCCAGTCAGGGCAATATTAGCACGTCCACTTGTACGTAGGGATATGTAATGATGCGGGGCTGCGCGTGGGAATTGTGACATAACACATTTCCGCGTCTAACTCCTAAAATATACACAACACCTCAATTCTGAGTTAATTTTAGGTGTAAACCCTATACGTTTCAATACGTGTGAAATGTTAGAATGGCCAAAAAGTGCCATCCTGGTGTTGTAATTTTTAGTACTTTTCTTTTTAATTATTTTAAAAATGTAAGTCCTTGGAATTCAAGGGTGGGGTCAGTGAGTGACCCAACCTAATTTTGGGTGAGGAATCCGTTTTGGTAATAATGTTGATGGATTTCTCACTGCTTATTTTGTTAATTGAGATATTCTTATTTTTCATAGTTTTGTGTTGCTATTGACAGGTTGCTCTGTACATAGTAGCAAGCTGACTTAATGTATAGGTATCACACCTGAAATTCACTCAAAATTGAGTTGTTGTGTATATTTCAGGAGTTACAGACAGATTTGTGTTCTGTCACAATTCCCAGGTGCAGCCCTGCCTCCATACCGTGAGGTTGCATGCGCCTGACACTCAAAATGCAGGCACCTGTCAAGAAACCCCCATGCAATATGCTTCTGGCTGCGGATGCTTGATTCTTGCATTCAGCTGTCAGGCATGCACAAGTCAAATTACCTGCACTAATCTTGAGAGCCAGGTATGGCAGGAACAAGCTACAACCTACCTGCATACATCATGCATATGTAAAAAAGTTACTTTTGGATAAAGGGATGTCTGAAACCTCTGAATATTGAATAAAACCCATGAAATTCAAAGTATAAAGCAATTAAATTGAGCAAAATAATAATAAGGGTTTTCACGTAACTGTGATTGTCAAATCTTTATGAACCACAAAACATGTTAAGGAGTTCCCCTAAAAGTAATTAAAAATTCTCAAAATGTTCAGAAGATGGCTTAGAATTTTTAAAAACCCACTTCTTACCATGTCACTCAAAAGAAAGCAATTAAAAATCAGGAAATATGTCAGAACTGAAAAAGTAACACATTGACCTTTAAACAGATTCTGATAATTATTTCACCAATAAATAAAACACAGACAGGTCCAGCTTATTGACAGAACTAAGAATGCGTGCGCAACTAGACCTGGCCATCCTGCTAGCCTTAGCCCACAAGCAAATCCCTCTGTATGTGCCCTGGGAAGATCTTCATACCCCAAAAAGGTATATATACAGCCATTTTTGGATGATTTAAACACCACTAATTTTTAAGTAATCAATACATACCCATTTCCATCTGTGATCAAGTTTTTCTAAGAGATCAACCAATGATTTATGGCCTCATTCTGTTAGTATAATTATTAATTCTAACCCCATCATTAATTCCATTGAAGAAAAATCAGCAAAAACCCCAACCATTGCCCTGAGACCCTTTCAACCATGAATTTCTGCAAGATTTTTGGAAAGCCTACTCAAAGAAGTAAGTTGTCTCCTCCTTGCCTCCAGGAATAAGTTCTGTGAGACAGCCAGTCCACCAATTCCTCTTGATTAAACCCCTTTTGAGAAATCAATTAGGACCTCATTGTCCAAAGGTCTTTACACAGTTCAAATTAGCCCGTTGAAGAGAGTTTTTTTCAATAAAGATCCCCAGCTTTTTGTAAGCTTTGGATCCTCTTAAAATATATTTAAACACATCTAACCAAACCAAACTCCAAACTTTTCACTTGCTCTTAACATATCATTAATTGTGAGAATTTTAAGTGTTTTCTTGGAATTATTATCATTCAAACACCAATATCACTTGCTGTAGCTAAAGTACTGCAACTTTCCTGTTATAAGTAAGCTGAAAACTGAGGGTCTAGCCGGTAAATAACCCTGAATAATTTTTTTTACTTATTTAATTTCTTTGGACCAGATATACTACATAAAAATAAGTAAAAATAATTAATTTTATCCTTTTTAATTTTTAATTCCAGTGGATCTGAAAACCAACCGGGGATTATTTAATTATTATTTGAAAATTCTTAAACAACAAAAATAGGAAATAATATTTAATTTTGTGCTTAATTGTTTGGATTCTTAAACCCTGAAAAACAGCACAAAAAACTCTTATTTTTTCACCAAGAAAGAAAGAAAGAAGAATATTTAGACCTTGAGAGATGTATAAACTTAAAATCTTTACTCAGTAAACACAAAGCCTGGAAGAAATATCAAAGAAAACTTCATTTCTTTAATAAAAATAATTGAAGTAGGTCTAATAAAATTTTTTTGAAATAAATTAAAAAAAAATTCAAAAAATAATAAAAAATTCATAAAAAATCAAAACAAAACAAAAATTTTAAATTTGTGGTTTTTTTTTTGGTGGAAAGAAACTCTTCCCTTGCTGATTTTATTGGTAAATACTTGTTGGAAATCCACTCAGACCTTGGATCTTTGGACCTAAGCCAAGAGCTCATTGGTACCCATCAGGATCCCCCTGGATTACCAGCCAAGGATGCTTTCAACCCCAACCAAGCCTTAGTACCATTGAACTTGAGTCTCAGTAAGCTTAAATTAATTAAAAAAATTATATATTAATTTTTTTTCATTTTTTCAAAAACCTTTGACAGAAACCTACCTATTTTTGTACTATTTCACAAAACAGGCCCAACACCCGCGCAACCACAAGAGCCCCATCCTATGGAACTTTTCTCAGAGGAAAAACACCCATAAGAGCTCCCGTAGCAAGCAAAATGAGGGGAATTGAGCCCGCAACACAATCACCACAAAAACACCCAGCACTGGCGCCCTCCAACTCAACCAATCACTATTTGGAGAGGTCTCCCTCATGCAGAGAGTTTTCTGCAGCGGCTACATCTCCGCCCAGGCCACCCCAGCCAGACTCAACAAAAGAGGCCAGAATAAAGGTTTTAGTAAAGGAAAATGTGAGTTATTTGGAGGCCTACCAGCTGGCCCAAGTCCAAGAGGACATGGTAGCCATGAGAAAGGCAATATCACAGGCCAATTCCTCACAGATAGCCCTTCAGAAATTGATTCCCAAGAAGGAAGTAGAGAAATACGTAGGAAATTGGAATCCTTGGGATTAATTATCAAAATTAAAGGGAAAAGACCCCAAAAAGATGAGATCTTAAAACAAACAAAGAATGAGGGATCCCAAAGATTGGGACAACATAATATCTTTAGCTCAGAAATGGAAAAAATTTTATCACAATTACATCCAGATTTTACACCCATCTTTAATGCTTTCTCTACCAATGTGTTCCACAACTTTAAACTTTTAAGCAGAAATTTAGAGAATATTCATAAAAAATTGGATAAGACAATTCAAAGCCTGAACAAAGTAATCAAGAATCAAGCTTCCCATCTTAAAACCAGTGAGTTAGAAATCAAACAACTGAGAGATACTATCAATATGGATAAAGTATCTCTGATTAAACATATTTCTAACACTTAATCATAATTAAAAGAAGAGATTATCCTCTCCATTGAAAAAATTAAAGGAGATATTAAGAATAAGACTGATACTCCATCTGCTCATCTAGTTAATAAAGTAGACTTTCTGAGAAGTAAAATTGATTTATAATTAGGAATGGTTAAGAATGATCTTAGAGAACTCAAATTTGATGCTACTGGTCCCTCCCTGATCAACTTAGAAGAAGAAAAAACAATCAGAATGAGTATTACTCCTAACCTTCTTCATAAGACTGAAACTGTCAGGAATGAATCTCACAGACCTAGTCCAACTCCTGAGGTAGAACAAGCCCTTAAAATATTACCCCCTGTAACTGAATGGCACAAATTCTCAGGAGAAGGAGAGTAAAACCATATCAGCTTCATTAAATTTGTTGAAAATACTTTTGCTTCATATGAGCTCCCAGATACTATAGCAGTAGTAAGGCTGCCCAGACTATTTGAAGGAGTAGCCCTAGATTGGTTCATTAACAAGAGAGAAGAAGTAGGATCTCAAACCTGAAATTCTTGGAAAGGGCTGATTGAAGACTGTTTGGCGCCAGAATTTAAAAAAGGAAGATGATGAATACCT
Source organism: Puccinia polysora (assembly GCA_025617555.3). Lineage (NCBI taxonomy): Eukaryota > Fungi > Basidiomycota > Pucciniomycetes > Pucciniales > Pucciniaceae > Puccinia > Puccinia polysora. The sequence continues at coordinate 36,712,955 of CM062619.1, read as the reverse complement.
TTGAAAATTCATTGTTTTACCCCTTGAAGGACAAGCCTCATAAATGGTGTCAAGAACAAAAGAAGAGATTGGATTTTTTATACCCTAATGCTGACAAAGAGGAGATTAATTAAAGAATCCTTAATTTATTTCCTGGACAACTTGAACACAGTGTAAGCTGCAGATTTCCTATGGATTCTGACCTCTTCAGTCTGATTGGTATATTAGAGGAAACCATTGATATGGATGGTCTTGGAAAAAGAACTAACAAACCAAAGGACCTCAACACCAAGACTAAAGAAGAATACAACACTAAAACCAAGGATTCTTCTACCCCCAACTTGGAAGTCAACAAGACTTCAGAAAGCAAGGAAAAGGTATGCCCAAACTGTAACCAGACAGAGCAAGTAAGACCTAATTGTCCTCAACCCAGGAGAAGGATTAATCCTATTGAAGGAGAAGAGTATGACAATAATCCTGACCCTCAACTTGATGACAATGATGGTTCAATATATGAGTGTCAACTCATGATTACTAACCCCATCAATTCTATTGAAGGGAATATAGAGTACTCAATAAGAATTAAATCAGTCCATGAAGATTATAACTTGCCCCAACAATGGAATCCCAACATGAAGATTAAAAATTTTTCTGAAGCTAACACCTTGACTCTAAAACCTTCTGCTGGAAAAATTTACACTTCTGGTAAAACTTTCTATGCTACTGGTCTAATCAAAGGTTCCCCAGTTTAACTACTCCTAGAAAGTTGAGCCTTTTGCTCTTTTTTTGGATCATATTATTTGGAAAAACAGGCTCCAAATTGGAAAATAAATCTGCTACCAGTACCACAAGATAAGTTCAGCAGTTGCAATTCATCTTTAAATGCTATTGTATTATGGACAACAGATATCATATTCCCTCATCCTAAAGGATCAATTAACTGCAAATTGAATTTTTAGTGCTAAAAATGGAGTATGTGACTACTTTATCTTGGGAAATGATTCTCTATGCTTGTATGGTATAGATGTGTTCCAAAGTAAAGGTAGATACTTTACTGGAGGAGGAAATTGGAACAAGAAGTTCCAAACACGCCATGTCAATTCTCAAACCTCTTATTCCACCTATGAGAAACACGTGGAGACTTTCAACCAAGAATGCTTCTCCAAAGAAGCTTTGAATTTCCAGCTCAGTGAAAACCAAAAACAGGATTTTTTCCAATTTTGCTTTGAAAATCAAAATGCATTTTTCACTAAGGATCACCATATTGGTAATATTAAAGGACATTGAATTTTTCTTACCTGAAACATTAAACCCCCTTATCCTCCAAACATTAGTAGACCTGCTTAACCTTTCAGCCCAAAATCAAGAGCTTCCCTTGAAACTCACATCCAGGAATTAACAGACCTACAAGTTCTGAGGAAAGTAGGACATAATGAGCAAGTAGATGTCACCACACCAGTCATCATAGCTTGGAATAGTGAAAAGTCAAGAATGGATGGAGACTTTAGGATTCTGAACAAATACACTCAAGAAGATTATTATCCTATCCCTAGGATTGACCATGCTCTCCACAATCTCTAAAAAGCTAATTTTATCACTAATATGAACATGCTGAAAGGATTCCACCAGATCCCTATCAGCACCAATAGCAGCAGGTTCATGAGGATCATATGCCATCTAGGGATACGTGAGTATTTAAGAATGCCCTTTTGAATCAAAAATTCTCCCTCCCACTTCCACAGAATGATGGATACAGTACTAGGGAAGTTCATTAGACAAGTATGGATGATGGTGTACATTGATGATGCTATGATCTACACTGATGATTGGACTACCCATATGGATAAAGTAAGATTAGTTCTGGAAACCATCTCTACCATAGGACTGAAAGTATCCATGAAGAAGTGAAATTTGGGGTATGGAGAACTCAAAGCTCTAGGAAAAATAGTATCTGGTCTAACACTTACAGCTGATCAAAGAAAAATAGCTGCTGTTATGAATATACCAATGCCCGAGAAAAAGACTGAAATCTTGTCTTTCATTAGCTTCTGCAGCTATTACAGGAAGTACTTGTTGGAGTATCACTACCTCCATATTCCTCATCTGTTTTTTTCTTATAAAACCTCCTTATTTCATTTCTCTCCTAGTTTGTTTCTTCATTTTCTTTTCATTTTTCATCTATCTATTTTCCATCATGTCACACTCTAAAATGGTCTGCAACAAATCTCCTCTCAGTCATCAAACAGCGCGTCTTCTCATCTTTTTATTCAATATTCATTATGATCTCAATATGTCACACTAATTGTGGAACTTCAACAACTAGTGTATACCTGAGGACAGTACCCACGCCTAGTAGGAGGATTTCCTTTCCTTATCCTTCTACTCTTTGCGGCATTCTGCTTTTCCTCAGGTACAAATTGTTTTTTTTACATTTTCTTATTTCTCATATTCTTACTCTTTACTTATGAAATGAATCATCCTTCTACTATTCGTGGAATTCTGCTTTTCCTCAGCTCAACAGGTTATGAGCCCAGAGCTACCAGCTACAAAACAACCAAAACCTACACCAAATCATTTCAATCACATGTTTCAGAAGGATCAGGCAAATTGCCTCTGCCATAAACAAGATTATGGACAAAAAATCAAAACTCACATCCAGTCCTCAAGACTCCTTCAATTATCCCACTGAATTCTCTGCAATCCAAATCAAACTACCTTGATTGGGCGATGATTCTGAGGATATACTTCCAAGCTTTTGGCATTGGTTATCTTCTCACAAACAACTCTCCTAAATCAGACTCAAACACCAAACACTTGGTCAAGAGACAACCTGGCTGTGTGCTTGGTAATATCCAGGTTGATTGGACCATCTAATTTCCAATTTATAAGGAAGCACAAAGAGAGAGCCATTGTAATGTGGAAATCACGTCAAGAAGCTCATCAAGACAACTCTTCTGGAGGTTGTATGTACTGGCTTTGGAAACTCCTTCTCACTAAGTTGAACAAAAAAGAAATGACCACCCATCTTACGGAGATTGTCTCCTACAGTGAAAAATTGTCTTCACTCATTACACCCAAAAACCCACTCACAGAGGAAAATTTAAAATAAACAGCCATCCTCCTATCACTCCCTGACAACCCGTTAGCCTGTGTCTTGAGTATGATAAATGAGGAATTGGTACCCTCCTCAAAGCTAATAAATGCACTGAAACAAGAAAATCTGCAAAGACAAACTAGAAACAAAGACAACCATACCTTAAACTTGGCCAAAACTCTGATGAGCAACCCAAGAACTTCAACCCAATGAGTTTGGGAAACACAAAACATTTCAAAATGTATTTCTGTACTAACTGTGAAGTGGAGGGACATTCTTTCTCAAGATGCCCCAAAGTTCTTCAAGAATTAGAATAATCCAAGAGAAACAGAAGACCTCAAAAGAATCAATCATCAAATCCAAGGCAAACTAAAGAAAAAAAAGCAAAAGAAAAAGAAAAACGTGAAGAAAGAAATGACAAAAATGATTTCACTGACTCAGAAGTCATTTTTCATGCTGGTTATGCCTCTTGCAACTTCACCAAATCTGCTCCTATAACTGGGTTTGAATTCAATCTAGACTCAGGATTTTCCTTATCAATGACCCCCTATGATTGGCAAGTAAACAACAAGAAATCTAATTTAACCTCCATCCAACTGGCGGACGGATGAAAAATCACCTCAAACAAAGAAGTTGCCTATCACTCCCTTGTGGTCACATCCGCTCCTTGGTAGTTCCCAACCTACATGAGCCTCTACTTTCTATATCAAGTTTGTGTGACGCAGGTTTCCTAGTCACTTTCTCCACCAATACTTGCAAGATCTTTAACAACTCAACCTCAAATATAAAAATGTTGCCTGTTGCCAGCCAATACAGAAGAGGAAACCTTTATTATCTCCCGCAGAAGAACATAAGCTGCAAGGAGTCACTTTTTTCTGTGATATCACATATATCTGATAATAGTCCCTTCGGCTATCACAGCAGATTATATCACCTGAACCTGAAGTTGTTACAGAAATTACTAAAGACAAATAAGATCCAGCCTCACATCAACAACAAATCAAATGTTCAACAATGTCCCACCTGTATCAAATCAAAAATGACAAGGACACCGTTTCACTCTTGTTTGAGCTACAGATCAAAGAAACCAGGGGAGATCATTCATTCTGACTTATGCAGTTTTGACACCACTTACAGAGAAGATTTTAACTACTTCATCACCTTCATCAACAATTTCTCAAAAGCCCTACTTGCATACCCACTGCTCCAAAAATCAGACACTTTTGAATCAATTAAATTATTCTTCTCTTTTTTCAAGACTCAATTTCATCATCCAATCAAATTACTTAGGACAGACAATGGAGGAGAGTACGTAAATGGACTTTTGACCTCTTTTCTGGCTCAAAACGGAGTTCAGCATAAACCTGGACCTCTGCATTCTCCTCAACTCAACAGTGTTGCCAAACTCTCAAACAGGACAATCTTAAATTTAATTAAATGTTCTCTTTCCGCTTCTCCTCTGCCTCAGTCTTTTTGGGCCAACGCATTTTGAAATTCCCTTTTTGCCTTCAACTCTTATCCATGTAAAACTACTCAAGGATTCACCTTGCCTAACTCAGTTCTTGAGGCTGACAATATCTCTCTCTCCTACCTCCATCCGTTTGGTTGTCTGACCTGGTACAAGGTTCTGGAAGCCAACAGGACCAAAATTTCTCCCAAAGGAGGGGAATCTGTCCTTTTTCATATCTTTATGAAGTCAACGGTTATAGAATTCTCAATCTCTGCACCAAAAATATAATCAAATCAAGGGAATGTATTTTTGAGATACCGTTTTTTCATATGGCCAACCTTCCCAAGAAGCAAGTATTGAATCATCTCCTGTCTCTACTGTTCTTTCCTGGCCAGATGTTCCATCCTCCCATTTCTCTCCCTTTTCTTTCTTCTCTCATCTCTGTTCCCCTCCCTTCAACCCCTCCTTGTTCCCCTTCTGCTAACCATCATTCTCCTGTTCCCGTCTTCCCCTCCCCTTCTGTTGTTCCTCAAAATGTAGGGGTCATTCATCCTCCAGCTCCCTCATCTCCACGCCACATTCCCTTGTCCTTCCTCTTTCTGCGCTCAACAAGCCCCTCCACGTCCAATGATTTGGAGGTTTTCCCTTTGTTGTCCATCTCCCTGGTGCCTGTTAGCCCCATGTCCTCCCCTTCTTCTGCACCCTCTCCTGTTCTTGCTCTGCCCCCCTCTCCCCATTTCTCTCCCACTCTGCACACCTCCCTTTCTCAATCCATCTCTCCCCCTTGTCTCCCTCTCTGCATTTCTCAACCAGAACAAGGCACCCACCGTCCCACTTTGTAAATTACATGTGTTCCGCATCCATCAAAGATGACATCTGGGCGCCTACAACATGGAAGCAGCTCCTCAAATCCCCACACTGGCGCCGCTAGATTGCCTCCGCACATGAGGAACTCTTGTCCCTTTGAGGCATGAAGACATGGACGCTTGTCCCACCACCAAAAGGGAGGAAAATCATTGGGTCAAAATGGGTGTTCAAGGTAAAACGTTGCCCAGATGGCACCATCCTCAAACTCAAAGCACGTTTAGTGGCCATGGGTTTCACTCAAGTGCATGGCCTGGATTCCTCTGAGGTTTTTGATCCCACCCTGCGGCTAGAAACCATTTTTCACCTTCTTAGTTTACTAGGCAAAAACAATTTGGTGGATTGAAAGCTTGATTTCAAGACCGGCTTCCTAAATGGGAACCTGGATTAACCAGTTTAAATTTCCCAGCCTCCAGGTTTTGAAGATCCCCTCTACCCGGATTGGGTATGAAAGGTGTCCCAAGAAATCTATGGTCTCAAGAAATCCCCGCATCAATGGAACATTGAGATGAACGCTGCTCTTATCTCATTAGGTCTCTCTCCCTCCTATTACAACCCGTCACTGTATTTCAAACTATCTAATGATGTTCTGGTGGGTGCTCTCACTGCAAATTTTGATGACCTGGCCATTGTTGGCTCTCCCAATTTTTTCTCCCCTTTTACAACCGCAATTGGAAAAAGTTTTGAGATAGGTTCCAACAAAGAATTCAATCTATTTCTGTCAATCTCCATTCATTGGGATCTGTCAAGTAAAACTGTCTCCCTGAACCAATCCCACTACATCTCTTCTGTCTCCTATATTTTTCTTCCTCCCAATTCCACTCCTACTTGCTCACCCACTGGTACCACGTTCAAACATCTATGCAAGAGAACTTCATCCAAGCCACCTTCTCCCCCGCAGTACAATCAACTAATCTTATCTCTTCTTTGTGTTTCCCAATGCACCAGGCCCAATGTTTCTTTTGCAGTTCACAAACTTTTTCAATTCCTCCAAGACCCTTTGGCTGACCACTGGCAAAGTGCCCTTTGTTTTCTTTGCTACCTTGAATTGACAAAAAATCTATGCCTAAATCTGGGAGGTTCTTTGCTGGAACTTTCAGGATACTCCAACTCTGACTGGGCTGAGGACAAGGATGACTGTTGATCCATTTCTGGCTACACTTTCCGTCTGGTTCTTGGCGCTATCTCCTGGAGATCAAAGAAACAACCAACAGTCTCCCTTTCAAGCTACAAAGAGGAATAAAAAGCACTCTCCAACTCATGTAAAGAGGGCCTATGGCTTTAAAATATTCTATCTGAGCTTCAACTATGTGATTCCTCCCCAGTACCCATTTATGTTGACAATGAAGGTGCCATGTCTCTTGCAAAGAATCCCAAAAACCATTCCCGAACAAAGAAAATTGACACCCATCACCACTTCATCAGAGAATGTGTGTCAAAAAGGGTTTTTACAATTCATCATATGGGGACCAAGAATATGGTTGGGGATATTCTAACCAAACTGCTGAACCGTGTTCTGTTAAAATCCCACAAGAAAATTTTTGGTCTCAGTTGTTGTGATTCGAAAGGGGGGGTGTTGGAGTATCACTACCTCCATATTCCTCATCTGTTCTTTTCTTATCAAACCTCCTTATTTCATTTCTCTCCTAGTTTGTTTCTGCCTTTTCTTTTAATTTTTCATCTATCTATTTTCCTTCATGTCACACTCTAAAATGGTCTGCAACAAATCTCCTCTCAGTCATCAAACAGCACTTCTTCTCATATTTTTATTAAATATTCATTCTGATCTCAATATGTCACACTAATTGTGGAACTTCAACTACTAGTGTATACCTGACGACAAAACCCGTGCCTAGTAGGAGGATTTCCTTTCCTCATCCTTCTACTCTTTGCAGCATTCTGCTTTTCCTCAGGTAAGAATTGTTTTGTTTACATTTTCTTATTTCTCATATTCTTACTATTTACTTATGAAATGCATCATCCTTCTACTCTTTGCGGCATGCTTCTTTTCCTCAGCTCAACAGTACTTACCCAAGTTTTTCCTACTTACTAAATTTTTGTTTGAGATTTGCAACAACAAGACCCTCTTTGAGATGACTCATGAAAGAGTGAAGAATTATAAATAACTAGAAATATCTATGAATACAGCTCCTGTGCCAGGAAAAAATGATTACAGCAAACATTTCAAGCTATACATAGATGCTAGCATGGAAATACTAGGAGCTTCCCTTCACCAAGATATCATAGAAGATGATAAACCAGTGGAACAACCAATACTTGCTATCTCTAGGCAAGTAAAAGATACAAAGAAAATATATGGTGTCAGCCAAATGGAATGCCTTGCTCTTATATGGGCTTTAGGGAAACTCCATTAATACCTGGAAGGCACTAACATTTTTTTAATCACTGATTGAAATGCTGTTGGAAATTTAATGGAAATGAAAACTCCTGGCAGGCATATGTTGAGATGGCAGATAGCTATCCAGCAGTATAGAGGACAGATTACTATACTTCATCTGTCAGCTTGCTACTATATACACAGCAAAACTGTCAAATAGTAACACAAAATATGAAAAATAAGAATACCTCAATTAACAACTTAAGGAGTGAGAAGTCCATAAATATTATTACAGGAATGCATTCCTCACCCAAAATTAGGTAGGGTCACTTACTGACCCCACCCTTGAATTCCAAGTCCTTATATTTTTAAAATAATTAAAAGGACAAGTACTAAAAATTAAGACACCTGTATGGCACTTTTTGGCCATTCTAACATTTGACACGTATTGTCACGTATAGGGTTTACACCTAAACTTCACTCAGAATTGAGGTGTTGTGTATATTTTAGGAGTTACACGCAGAAATGTGTTATGTCACAATTTCCGCGCGCAGCCCCGCATCATTACATAACCCTACGTACTAGTAGCAGCAGATTCCCGCGTACTAGAGACCTGCGCGCAGCTGATTCTTCCACGCACGCAGCGGATCCTACCCTGCGCGCATCTGTACTAACTGATCCCCGCGCCTGGATCAGTCGTGACTAATCTGACAACCAGGTACCGCTCAGAAGAGCTACAACCTAGTTAGGGTTGCCTAGTATATGTAAAAAACTGACATATGCATTACTAATGATCTAAAAAGATCAAAACTTAAATCAAATTAATGAAAATTAAGTTTTAAGCATTTTTTAATAATAAATCAAAGATCAAGGACTACCACATAAATCACCGATCTTGATCTTTGAAGACCACAAAACACTACAAGACGTGTACATAAAAATTATTAAAAATTATCTACATGATCAGCAGACAATGGAAAATTAGTTAATATCCACATATGCACGCCTTAAAACAATATCAATAGTACAAATGAAGGATGAGTACAGAATGATCAAATTTATGCCATAACAGATTAACAGATCCTGTGGCTAAAATAGTACAGAAATCCAGCAGATCTAAAGACAGCTGATTGACAGCGCCTAGTGGACGTGCTAATTTTTCCCTGACTGGCTTGTAAGCCTCAGCCCTCAAGCAGAACCCTATCTACGTGCCCTGAGAAGACCAAAATCACCCCAAAAAGGTATTTATACAGACCTCTTTGGATCCATTAAGTTAATCAGTTTTACCAGGAATTATTTATGATCAATCAGATATTGTGTCATTGTTAGTCAAGTGCTTATATGAAGATAAGCAAGTGATTTATGACTTAGTCTGTAGTAGTACTATTTACCTTTATTAAACCAATCAACCATTGCAGTTTAGTCAAACAACCTACCCCATCTGCTCTGAAACCCTTCCGATTATTCCAGGATTTTCATGGTAAAGTGCTCAGTGTGAGTGTTACCCTTGCTGTCTAGGCCGCTTGTGCTGTTAAGCCCGGCCATCAGTGGAATAAGTCCTTTCTAAGGCACCCATATTTATTCCAAGGTTCTTAAACTGCCTAAGGAGGCCCCTTGAAGAGAGGTTGCTAGTCTGTAAAGACCCCCAGTAGTATATCCTGTGGCCCCTCTTTTATATTATATTGAAAACCATTTACTACCAAACCAATTAAACCTTGCAACTGCTCTTATTAAAGCATTTATTTGAGCTTCTAAGCGTTTATTATTGGAAAAATAATTATTATTATCATTCCAGCATTTTTATCACTCTCTGTAGCTAAAGGACTGCAAGGTTCCTGGTATCAGAGAGCTGACAACTGGGGGTCTGGCTGGGAAATATCCTAAAATAATTAATTTTTAATTATTTATTCCTTGGACCAGTCTATTTATTTTTAAAAATAATTTAACATACTTATAACTTATATTTTTGATCATTTGTTTCTCTAGTGGATCTTAAGACCAACGGAGAATTGATCAATTATTATTTGAACCTTCTTAAAAAGAAAAAAGAAGGAAAACTCCGTAACTTTGTCCCTTTTATTATAACTCCTGAGCAACAACAGAGATATTGCTTTATTATAAACAGCAGGTTATAAAAGACAAAGAATTTGAGCTTGAAAGTATTATCAATTTTGATTCTTTATTAAGGCAACATAAGGAGTGGAAAATTTATCAAAGGAAGCTTTATATTTATAAACTAAATAACCCTGAAGCTAAAGAAAAATCCAAAAATAATAAAAGTGATTATTTTTTTCTAAAAATCACTTTAAGAGGTAAAAATAAAAAAAATATTCAACTTATATTTTTTTTGTTTTTATCCATCTCAGGCAATTTTGTTTTTGGTGATCTCATTGACCAGGACCTCCTAGAGGACGTCCCAGACAGTGTACCATTGGACTTACCCTTGGATTTATCCCAGGATCTAATTGGAACTCACTCAGACCCCGTTGGAATACCCTCCAAGGATAGTTGTGATCCCAACCAAGTGGTGGTACCATTGAATTTGACTCTAAGTAAGTTAAAATATTTATAAAAAATTATTAAAAATATAAAACACACAAAAAATATTATTTTTATAATTTTAAAGTCTTATTTTCAAAAGTTTTGACAAAAGACTTACACATTTTTTTTGGTACTATGTATCAAAATAGGAGCAACACCCGTGCAAATGGTAGAGCCCCGTCATATGGATCTCTGCCCGGAGGAACCCGTGCGCGCATGGACTTCAGTTGCAAGCGCAATGAGGGGACTTGAACCCGTGACCATAGTGTCACGCAGGACGACAACGGCAACGACCACGGCCGCCAACTGAGCCAACAAACGGTTGTAGAGCCATCTGTCACCCACCAGGTTATCCCAGGAGGGTACAGGTCCTCCTACGCCACCCCAGCTGGACTCAACCAAGGAGGAAAGAGTCAAAGTATTAGTGAAAGAGCATGTGAGCTATTGGGAACAATTCCGGTTGGCTCAGACCCAGGAGGACCAACCAGGTATGAGAAAAGCCATTTCTAAGGCAAAGAAATCTCACATTTCTCTGCAAAGGTTGATCCCAAAGAAAGAAGTAGAAGGCTACGTGCAGAACTGGAATCCTTGGGATCAGTTAGCTTCCTTAAAGGGAAAGGAACCCAAAAACAAGAGGTCCTCAGCCCATCAGAAGTTAAGGAACCCAAAGGATTGGGACAACATAATATCCTTAGCCCAGAAATGGAAAAAGGTGTACCACAATGAGATTTAGAAGCTCTTAATAGATTTTCTTTAAATGTGTCTCACAATTTTACTATTATTAGCCGATGCTTTGACAAAGTTTATCACCAATTGGACAAATTAAGTTTGAGTATTTTTAGAGTGATTGACACTCAGTCTCAGATTATGATAATTGATGAGTTGGAAATACAAAAAATCAAGGATAGTATAAGAGCTAGTAAGTTGGACCTGATGAAACATATTGATGACAACCAATCAATTCTTCAGGAAGATATTCTTGCAACCATAGACCAGCTTAAGGAAGAAGTTCAGAAAACTAGTCCTACTCCTTCAGCTCATCTGACTAACAAAATTGACTTATTAAGCAACAAACTTGATTTAGAGTTAGGTATGATTAAGAATGATCTCAGGGATCTTAAGATCAACTCTACTAACTCTCCGGTCATTGACCTAGAAGAAACTAGACCTGCCAGGTTCACCAGTACTCCTAGTGTTCCTCCAAGAACCAGGATAACTAGGAATGAGTCTTTCAGACCCAGTCCTACTCCTGAAATGGAGCAGGCTTTGAAGCTACTTCCCCCATCACTGAATGGCCTAAATTCTCTGGAGAAGGAGAATACAACCACGTCAGTTTCATTAAGTTTATTGACTATACTCTTTCTTCCTACAAGCTCCCTGATGCATTAGCTGTGGTAAGATTGCCCAGATTATTTGAAGGAGTAGCTGTTGATTGGTTTATCAATAAAAGAGAAGAAGTTGGATCTTTATCCTGGAATTCTTGGAAAAAATTGATCAAAGTTCAGCTTGGTACCAGGATTTGGAAAAGAAAAATGATGAAAACTTTTGAAACTTCCCAGTTTGATCCATCTTAGTACATACCTCATAAGTGGTGCTTAGACCAGAAAAAGAGGTTGGACTCTTTTTATCCTGATTCTGATAAAGAAGAAGTCAATGAAAGACTCCTCAACTTATGTCCCAGACAAATCAACCACAGTATAAGGTGTAGAATGTCCATGGATTCAGATATTTCCACCTTAATAGGTGTAGTGGAAGAGCCTATTGATATGAATTGTCTTGATAAAAGGGTCAATAGACCTCCAAGGGAACAAAATACTAGGAACAGGGAAGAATATACTGTCAAAAAAAAGAATCCCCTGCTACTAATCCATCTACCTTCAAAGTCAAGAAGACTCCAGAATCAAAAGAGAAAGTATGTTGGAACTGTAACCAAACAGGACACGTTAAACCTGATTTTCCTCTACCTAGGAAAAGTTGTAATCTTATTGAAGGAGAAGAGAATGACAATCCTGACCCTCACCTTAATGATACTGATGGATCACTCTCTGATTGTGATCTAATAATCACTAACCCTATCAATGTTATTGAAGGTGGTTTTGAGTATTCTCTGGACATAAATTCCGTCAATGAGGATTCTAACTTACCTCAAAAATGGAATCCTAACGTGAAGATCCACCACATCTCTGAGGCTAAGGCTTTGACCCTAAAAGCTTCTGCCGGTAAAGATACACTTCAGGCAAAACATGCTATGCTACTGGTTTGATCCAAGGTTCCCCTGTTAAGTTACTTCTAGAAAGTGGAGCCTTTTGCTTGTGTGTTGGTTCAACTTATCTGGAGAAACAAGACCCAAACTGGAAACTGAACATACTACCAGTACCTCAGGCTAAGTTCAGCAGTTGTAATTCTGCTCTCAATGCTGTTGGAGTATGGTCTTCTGATATCATACTCCCTCACTCTAAAGGATCACTCAAACTGAAAATTGAATTTGTAGTGCTCCAAAACGGAGTATGTGATTATTTTATCCTTGGGAATGATTCTCTTTGCCTATATGGTATAGATTTAGTCCAAAGCAAAGGTAGATACTTCACCGTAGGAGGAGACTGGAATAAGAAGTTCCAAATATGTCATGTCAATGCTCAAACTTCTGATTCAACTTATGAAAAACACTTAGAGAAGTTCAATGAGGAATACTTTTCTCAACCTTCTTTGAATTCCCTTCTCAATGAAGAACAGAAACAGGATATCCTACAAGTATGCTTTGAAAATCAGAATGCTTTCTGTACCAAATATCACCCCATTGGTAACATTAAAGGACATGATATGATCCTAACTATAAATATTAAGCCTCCTTACCCACCTAACCTCAGGAGACCTGCTTACCCTTCTGGTCCAAAATCCAGACCTGCTCTGGAAACCCATATTCAAGAGTTGGTTGACTTACAAGTCTTAAGGAAAGTGAGCCACAATGAACAAGTGGATATTACTACCCCAGTAATTATAGCTTGGCACAATGATAAGTCAAGAATGGTTAGAGATTTTAGAATGCTTAACAACTACACCCAAGCTGATTATTATCCAATTCCAAGAATTGACCATGCTCTACATAACCTGTCCAAGGCTAAGTACATAACCACCATGGATATGCTGAAAGGTTTTCACCAAATACCTATCATCCCTGATAGCTGGAAATTCCTGATAATTATCTGTCATTTGGGAATTTTGTCAGACAACCACCCCACGTACTATAGGGAAATTCTTACTTGATCGTGAGCACAAAGGAATACCAAGTGCGAGGGCAAGTGCAAATAGCAAGACCCAGTTGCAAAGTGCAAAATTGGTTATGCCACACATTCAACAAATGGCAAGATGAATGGAATGTGTTCTGAGGAAGGAAACTCAACCTGAGTCCAATGTGATAACTAGGTTGCAGCAAAATGCAAGAACGTATGAAATTAACTAACTGAGGAGACAATCATCAGGCAAGGTGATAGCCCTTATAAGGTAATCTGAAGTGACTAGATACAACCTGGTGATGAGCTAACTACAGTTGAAGCGGTGAGGAAATGAATGACAGGAACAGAATAGGAAATGAAGCAGTGGTATAGATCTGAGGTCTTAGCGTAAGTGCAAGACAATAGAATCTTAGCGTATGATTGCATGAAAAATTGGGATAGGAGCAAGTGATGTTGAAGGTAATGCAAATGAGAGGTAATAGTGTATGCAGGGTAGGGGGTAGTCCAATTACAAACTATAGAGTAGTGATGGCTTGGTTAGACGTAGATGCGAACTAACAAACAATGCATGACTAAAGATGGAAGTCCAAGGCTGTTGATTGGCCAGGGAAGGAGATTGGATCTCATAATGGATGGCCAACCGGTATGGAGTTAACCGCAAAGTTTGCAATTATATACTGAGTTGGTCGCCGAGATTGGAAGGTCAGCGCGAGCCAGAGGAAATAGAGGATTGCACCATTGATGTTGTGCTTTTATTTGTGTCATGCTTTTAGACTGAGGTAGATGGTACTGAGGAGAGGACATGTTGAAGTGGTGAAGACAATAATCCTTAAGTGCGAAGCGTGACAGTTGCCTGGGTATAAAGATACAAGCTCCTGCAAGCGTTCAGGTAAATTTTCCCATCTATTTCAAGTCGTTTAATTATCACTGTATACCCTTATACATTACTTAATTTATTACCCAATAGATTTATAAATTCTATAAAAATTTTGTCATTGTCATCCCCCCGTTGCAAAAACTGTATTTGCCGCAACAAGCGATGTATTCCCAGTACTGTTGTCCAAGGCCTTCAAGGCAAATGCAAGCAATTTCACCTTCGCAAGGTGGCATGCAACTTTCCTATAAATGTTGAGTTGACTGTCAAGGGTCCTTTGGAATCATCGAGGGAGATGCAAAGTTGTAGGTCCGCGCCAAGGGTTAATTACAAGATACCACCATTGCCGGAGATCAAATACTTGGGGACTCGAGTTCCTGGTGAATACTAATCTGGACTGACTAATGAACTTGAAATAGTAACTAATTGTTTGCTTGTTTGCTAGTGTTGCCCCGTTTTTGAAGATATACTACCAACACACCACCACCACCACCACCTTACTGGGGACTGCCAACTGAAATCCCGGGGCCCCAGATGAATGCCGAGGTGCGAGGCAAGGTGTCCGGTGCGGAACCGGTAGGAGTTATAACCGAGGAAGCAAGGGAGGGGGAAGAAAACGCAGCGGAAAGAGAAGCGGGAAATGGAGGAAACGGAAGTAAAGAGAACAAAGATGGAGCGGGTGAATAAGAAGGAGGTAATGAAGGAGATGGGACGGAAGGAATGGAGGGCCAAGGCAAAGCGGATCTGGTGCAAGTTGTATTGCCGGTCAAAACAGATGCCAGGCGCCTGACAGACAATATCGGAGAAGGAACATCGGGTGGCCAAAGGAAGAGAGCCTATGAAGAGCTCTTGTAGGAAGGCGGATGGAATGCTTGGCCAAAGCAAGCTCGGATTGCGAGATGCAAGGAGATTTTTGAGAGGCACATTGTAACGGAAGTGCTGGTACTTTGAAGAATGTCCGCATTGATCAACAATGAAGACCTTGATACCTTTTGGTCCATGGTTGCGGAATTGACGGCAAATTGGGGGGATGCGGAAAAAGAAATAAAAGAAACTTTCTAATTAAAATATATATTCTCTTTTTTTTCATTATTATAAATAGAAATATTATTACAAATTTTTATTATTATTATTATTATTATTTTTTAATAATAAAGAATGAAGTTTTTTATTTAGTAGAAATGAAAGGAAAATGAGAAAAAGAATAACATGGTGAGATGGAGGAATTAACTGATGGAATGATGGTGAAATAAGAGGGGGTTAAATGGGATGGAATATGGAATGGAATGGGATTGAGTAAGATAAATGTGGAATGGAATGGAATGGAATTGGATGGGATTGGATGGGAAAGAATCATGATTGCCAAGGTTTGCGAGGGTAGCTTGCATGGAATTCTCAAATCAGATTGGGTGAATTGCAAAGGTGATGGGCTGGTTCCCACGAGGTGCAATCTTTGTTGGACTGGAAGTCAGACCATTCAACAAGGTATTGAAGTTTTCCTTTGCGTAACCTGGAATCCAGAATACGGCTTACTTCCCACTCTTGATGATCAAGGAAAGTGAACGGTTCAGGAGGGGGATGAGTCTTGCCCGGGTATAGGACTCAAGCTGGCTCTAGGAGAGACACATGAAAGACCGGGTGGATACATTGCCATTTTGCAGGTAAAGTAAGTTTAAAGGCGTTAGGGGAGATGACTGATTCTACTTTAAAGGGGCCAAGATTTCTTTTGGAGAGTTTGCAAGTTGGGAAAGTGCTGCAAATGTTGCAAGCATCAAGCCATACTTGATCTCCTACTGCAAAGGTTGGAGCCAAAGTGCAAGATTGGTCTGCTTGCTCCTTATAGCGCTGGTTTGCTTCTTTGAAGTTGGTTTGAAGTTGCGATTGAAGGGATTGAATTTGTTCAAGGTAATTGGTAGCAGGTTGAGAAGGTGCTACATGAAGGGAAGAGAAAGTTGGGTTTCTACCATAAAGAGTTTGGAAGGGCGACTGTTTGGTGGAAGAATGAGTGGAGTTGTTGTAGGCAAATTTGGCTAGTGGGAGCCATTGCAACCAGTCGTCTTGTTGATAGGAGAAATACATTCAAAGATATTGTTTGAGAATCTGATTAACTTGCTTGGTTTGCCCATCCATTTCCGGATTGTAAGCCGTTGATAAATTGCGAGTAATCTTCAAATGTTGGCATAGCGAGGTGCAGAAGCTTGAGACAAACAGAGATCCACGATCACTAACTATATTATCAGGGAGGCCATGTTCCAAAAATACATATTCTATGAGCAAGTTAGCCAAGTCTTCTGAAGAGGCTGTCACATTACTGCGTAAAAATAAAGCCATCTTTGAGAAGCGATCTACTATTACTAGAATAGCATCATATCCACTAGAAGAAGGTAATTGAGAGATGAAATCCATAGACAGCGAGTGCCAAGGACAAGGCGGAATTGGAAGTGGCTGGAGCAGCCCATACTTCTGGTGTTTCAAGGACTTGTTACAATTGCAATCATAGCATGCGCTAACATAGTCTTTTACTTCTTCGGTCATACCAGGCCAGTAGAAGTCTCGTGCAATCAATTGGTAGGTTTTATCCTGCCCATAATGACCAGCAAGTGGAGAATCATGCTGTGACTCGAAGATATTTAACTTAATGCAAGAATTATCTGGTACTACTATACGATAATCATAAACTAAAAAGTCATTATCATCAATACTGTAACTACTATCTAATAAGTTTGCACTTTTGCGAAGTTCAATGTACTTGGGGTTGTTGTGTTGAGCTTGTCGGAGTTTGGAAGCCAAATCTCGTAAGCAAGCAATGATTGAACTGAGTTGGGCAGATTGGGTTGAGAAGAGTGTCCTAACGTTTTCAGGGTTGTTTTTGGCGAAGGTGCTCCCCCCCTGGGTAAACGTTGTCTTGACGTGATAAAGCATCAGGAACTACTGCTTGTTTCCCAGGACGGTACGTGATTGTAAAGTGGAACTCGGAGAGGTATTTGGCCCATTGTGCCTGTCTACGTGTGAGGACTTTTGAACTCATGAAATACTTCAAAGAATTATGATCAGTTAAAAACTCAAAGGATTCCCTAAGACTCAAAAGGTATGAACGCCATTTTTTCAAGCAATAAACAATTGCGAGAAGTTCCTTGTCATGAATCTCATAGTTAAGCTCTGCAGCAAGCAACTTGCGAGACTCAAAAGCTACGGGATGAAAAAGAGAAGTGGAAGAAGAAAACTGCGAGATTACTCCTGCGATTGCATAGTCGCTTGCGTCTGTTTCGACAATAGTGCAAGCTAGCTTGTTGAAGTGAGCAAGTATCAGAGCAGTGGTTAACGCTTTCTTCAGAGCTTCAAACTTGGAAGCAGCTTGTTTGTCAAAAACAAAAGGAGTGTCTTTTTGAAAAAGGTTAGTAAGATTCACAGTTTTTTTGGCGTAACACGCAATAAACCTTCTATAGAAATTACTGAAACCAAGGAAAACTTGAAGAGATTTAACCAAAGAAGGTGGGGGCCATTCCAATATGCATTTGCTCTTGGCTGGGTCCATCAATAGTCCTTGCTGAAAGACTACAACACCTAGAAAATGAAGAGAAGAGGAATGGAACTCGCACTTAGAGGCTTTTGCAAACAGGTCATTCTTGCAAAGTCGCTGTAGCACCTCTCGCACATGTGCGATGTGATCTTCAAGGTTCCTCGGGTAGAATAGTATGTCATCCAGATATACCACGAGGTATTTACCTACAAGATTGCAGAAAATGTTGTTGACAAAATGTTGAAAAGCGTAAGGAGCGTTGCAGAGGCCAAAAGGCATGACGGTATACTCATAACTGCCAAACCGGGTTCTCATCGCAGTCAAATACTCATGACCTTCCTTAATGCAAAATAGGTTATAGGCACCTCAAAGGTCTAAATTTGAGAAATAAGTAGCTCCAGGGAAGAGGGTGAGGAGATGTGACATAGGCTGCACTGGATAGGAATTCTTCCGGATTACCTGGTTCAGTTTCCTGTAGTCAACAAAAAGGCGAAGGCCGCCATCCTTTTTTGGAACAAATAGGACAGGGGAACCGGTTTTCGAATTGCTTGGTCGAAGAAATCCTTTTGCTACATTTTCCGCAATGTAGTCTTGAAGAGCAATTGATTCTTGCGTCGAGAGAGAGTAGACTGGTCCTGGTGCCAGAGGTGGGCCAGTAAGTTTGATCTTGTGATTGTAAGGACGGGTTGGAGGCAGTTTATCAGCTTTTGAAGCTGAAAAGACGTCAGCGAAGTCATGATAAACCAAAGGTAAAGACTCTTGAATGATTTCTAAATCTTCAATCTTGTCATCTTTGGGCACCGGGTTTTTGGTGCTCGCATGGTGCAAGAGGATTAGGGAGCTCAAAATACACCGTTTGGTTGGTGTCTGTTTCTCTTCAAAGGAACAGGAAAGAGGTAAGCTGGATAGGTAAGCAATAACTCCTAAATCTGAAGAGGGAATTTGGGAATGAAGGTCAAGATATTGCAAATCTCCTGGCGGAAAAGTGTCATCCAACTCAATGAAAGTGTCAGGTAGGCTGTTTAATTCCTGATTGACAGAAAGGTTGGTGTTCTGGGGGTGCAAGGTTCAAAGGTTAATTACTCCTTCTTGCCAATTCACATCCGGATTCCAGTAAACTAGGAAATCATGGCCTAGAATGGTATCATCCATTCCGGGTATAGCCAAGACAAATAAATCCCATTTGAAGCTGGGGAAATTGGAAAATGCAAAGGTCCATTTTGCCTTTTGGGAAACCCAATACTTACTAAATAGATGGGAAATTTATCTATCTTGGAACGCGTAAGATTTTTGGAAGTGGTGAAAGATTCACTGATGAAGGAAACATTAGCGCCCAAATCAAGTAATACTTGATAAGGAGTGTTGTTGGAATGAAATAGGATAAATATTGAACTTGGAGCACCTAGTGACTCGCAAGTGCAAATATTTACTCGCGGTGATTTAGATAATGTGTAGTTTTCCTTGCGAGTATCAGAAAAACTACAAGCTAATTTTTTGACTGCTTTGCCGCTTTGCACAGCTGTTGACATCATGTTTACCTCCACAATACATACACAGCCCGTTCTTTTCCCTTTGCAGCCATTCCTCACTTTAAAGCATCCCGGTTTCCTTGTCCAAGAACTTTGGAGTTTTGGCAACGGCTTTCCCTTTTGAGTTGGAGTTCTAAGTCAGGGTTGGTTTGGATGGTTTTGGGTTCCTGGTGCTTTGCTTTGAGGAGTCGTCCACCCTTGGAACCGAGGTGGACGGTCCATGGTTGTTTTGCCAAGAGCAATTCTTGTCATGATAGCCATTACCAAGCTCAATCACTCAATCGATTAGCTGCTGAAGCAAGGTTGTCTTATGACCCCCAACTGCGAGCTGTTTGATTAAGCGTGCCGCTAAACCCTTTTGGAAATGGAATAGAAGAGCAGCCTCATTCCACTGGATGCAAGAATGCAAGGTTTGAAAATGAGAAATATAAACGGAAGCTCTACTATTCTCCTTCATAACTAAACTATTAAATTTGTATTTGGTGTTTCAAACTTCATTGGGATTGCCAAACAGGGTGAACAATTGTTGCTTGAACCTTTCCCAGTTGTTGAGAATACAAGTGGGACTGTCGTTGGACAAAATTTGAGGTACAGTTTGAAACACTGCAAGGCTCTACCTCCTAAGAAGGACAAAGCATACATAACTTTATGTCTATCGGAAGGAAAGTTGTTGGAGTCGTTCGAAAAGATGATTTTACAAGACTGCAGGTAGGATCTAAGCTTATGAGGGTGTTCTCCTGTAAATTGATTGGGTTGTTTCATGCCCGGAGTGCGAAAGCTAGGAGTGCTTGGACTAGATTGCTGGGAACCATGAGTGAGGGCCTGGATCAATGTTGAAAGCAGGGTTGGAGCATTGGGCTTGGGAGCAGTAGTGCAAACCCCTGGTCTACCACGAGTCAAGGTTTCATCGGAAGAATGGTTGGAGTCTGCAAATTCCGCAAGAGGGTCCGTCGGAGCATCCCGTGGAGGAGCCCGAGGATCATCAAGAGGTTCCACAGATGGAGATTTAGAAGGAGGAACTTGATCTAAGGGTTGTTGGGCCCAAGGAGTGCTGGTTCTCCCTACCCTATGGATTTCATCATTGTAAGGGGCAAGGGAAGCGTTCCTGGTTGAGCGAGTACGTGACATCGAAAAGAAGAAGTCTACTATAGATTGGAAGGCTACAATAGATGAGTTGAGTTAGTTAATTTTCTGTCACACAACCACCCCACGTACTATAGGGCAATTCTCAGATGATTGTGAGCGCAAAGGAATACCAAGTGCGAGGGCAAGTGGGAATAGCAAGACTCAGTTGCAAAGTGCAAACTTGGTTATGCCACTCAACAAACGGCAAGATAAATGGAATGTGTTACAAAGAAGGAAACTCAACCTGAGTCCAATGTGATAACTAGGTTGCAGCAAAATGCAAGAAAGTATGAAATTAACTAACTGAGGAGAAAATCATCAGGCAAGGTGATAGCCCTTATAAGGTAATCTGAAGTGACTAGATACAACCTGGTGATGAGCTAACTACAGTTGAAGCGGTGAGGCAATGAATGACAGGAACGGAATAGGAAATTAAGCAGTGGTATAGATCCGAGGTCTTGGGCTAAGTGCAAGACAATAGAATCTGAGCGTACAATTGCATGACAAATTGGGATAGGAGCAAGTGATGTTGAAGGTAATGCAAATGAGAGGTAATTGTGTATGCAGGGTAGGGGGTAGTCCAATTACAAACTATACAGTAGTGATGGCTTGGTTAGACGTAGATGCAAACTAACAAACAATGCATGACCAAAGATGGAAGCCCAAGGCTGTTGATTGGCCAGGGAAGGAGATTGGATCTCATAATGGATGGCCAACCGGTATGGAGTTAACCGCAAAGTTTGCAAGTATATACTGAGTTGGTCGCCAAGATTGGAAGGTCAGCGTAAGCCAGAGGAAATAGCGGATTGCACCATTGATGTTGTGCTTTTATTTGTGTCATGCTTTTAGAATGAGGTAGATGATACTGAGGAGAGGACATGTTGAAGTGGTGAAGACAACAATCCTTAAGTGCGAAGCGTGAAAAATTTAAGAGTATCTTAGGATGCCTTTTGGTATTAAAAATGCTCCTTCTCATTTTCAAAGGATGATGGACACAGTCCTAGGATTTTTCATCAGACAGGGATGGATGATTTTATATATTGATGATGTTATCATTTACTCTGATCATTGGGATACTCTCCTTGAGAAATTAAGGCTAGTCCTCAAAACCATCTCTGCCGTAGGATTGAAAGTATCAATGAAAAAGTGTAACTTTGGCTACGGGGAACTCAAAGCCTTAGGACACATTGTCTCTGGACTAACCTTAGCTGCTGACCAAAACAAGATAGCAGCGGTAATGAATAGGCCTATGCCTCAGAATAAAACTGAACTCATATCCTTCATCAGCTTCTGCAGCTAATATAGGAAGTATTTACCAAAGTTTTCTCTTCTAACCAAATGTTTTGTATGAGATCTGCAACAACACCACCGTGTTTGAAATGAATCATGATAGAGTCAAGAACTATGAGGAACTCAAAATTGCAATGACCTCAGCTCCAGTACTGATCCAGCTGGATTACTCTAAACCTTTTAAGCTCTACCTAGATGCCATCATGGAAGGGCTAGCAGCTTCTTTACACCAGGAAGTCAAAGAAGATGATAAACACGTGGAAAAACCTATACTCTTCAAATCTAGACAAATTAAAGATACTGAGAAAAGGTACGGTGCAAGCCAAATGGAATGCCTGGCCTTAGTATGGGCCCTAGATAAACTCCATTATTACTTAGAAGGCACCAACTTGACTTTTATACCTGACTGCAACACTGTCAGAACCTTGATGAACATGAAGACCCCTAGCAGGCATATGTTGAGATGGCATATAGCTATACAAAAGTACAGAGGTCAGATGACCATAGTTCATCAATCCAGGACTAAACATCAGAATGCTGATAGTTTAAGCAGGAATGCGTTACCCAATGACCCAAGTAACCCTTCCTATGATCCAGAGGATGATGAAATCTTCCCTATCCTTAATATTAACAGGTTAAACATTGAAGCTCCTATAATGGGCATCCACGTTTGTGAACTAAATGAATCATTGTATAACTCTATCAAAGAAGCTTACAGTTCTGACATAAAGACTCTGATAACTATTATGGAAAGTACTTCTCCACCTCCTGAATTGATCAATAGCCTACCGGAACCTCTTTTGAAACCATAAAAAGCCGGAAGGTTCACCATATGGGATGGTCTGGTGTACTATAGGCATCAACATTCAAGTGTCATAGTCTTAACTAAGGATGACCATATCAAACATGTTCTGGCTGAGTGCCATGATAACTGCTCATCAGGTCATTTTTCTACTGATAGAACCTTGGATAAGGTTCAAAAAACTGCTTGGTGGGTTAATTGGAGAGACTCCACTATACAGTACGTTACCAGTTGTGAAACTTGTCAGAAGTCCAACAGGACTACTGGGAAACGGTTTGGAATACTACAAAAGATTGCTGAACCCAAGAAGAGATGGGAGATCATCAATATGGACTTTGTAACTGGACTACCACTAGCAGGAGCATATTCCTACAACTCAGTCTTGGTCATTGTGGATAGGTTCTCCAAGAAAGCAAAGTTCCTACCTAATCACAAGGAAGAAACTGCTATGGAAGTTGCCCTATTATTTTGGAACAGACTAATTGCTGATGTTGGAGTTCCCAAGATTATTATCAGTGACAGAGATCCTAAATTCACCTCTGAGTTCTGGAGAAACCTACATGATATGCTTGGAACCACCTTAGCTTTCTCTACCGCTTATCACCTTCCGAGGGATGGATTAGCTGAAAGGATGATTCAGACCCTGGAAGACATGCTCAGGAGATTCTGCGGCTTTGGACTAGAATACAAGAATTCTGACGGTGTGGTTTCATTTTATAGACATGGATCGGGAACTGCATTGCGGCTGCGTGCTCAGCATTGGAGGCAAGCGGGCTCAGCATTAGGGTATGTGGAGTGCTCAGCAGCGGCAGCTGCTGGATCAGCAGCAGCCGCTGTTTGGCTCCGCACCTAGTGGATGGGTCGGGCTCAGCATCAAATGCAGCGTGGGTGGCAATCCGCCCTGGAGATTGGGTTTGGAAGGTAGTGCGCTCAACTAGGTTTGCGGGCACGCCAGTTCGGATACGTAGGGGAGGAGCAATCCGCGGGCTATAAAGGAAAGGATGGAGCGCGCGGATCATGCCGGATATTACTGAACACCCACAACGGGCGCGGAAGAAAGGATACGGAAAGGCGCAGGGGGCTCCAAGTAGGGCGCGGTGCGAGGACTGCGTCATGAGAAGGACAAACTGGATGGACAGAACGGCGTACGGAAGAGGGGGGGAGGTTGGTACGGAGGTGGGGAAAGGAGGCTAGGGTTTCTGTTTTGGGATTGTTTTCTGTTTTGTTTTCATACTGTTATTTGAGCATGTACTTAGGTTAGGGTTGAGAGGGAGGACTTATCCTCACTCTCAACTCCGGGTTAGGAGGAGGAGGGCATGGAATGCAGGAAGAGATGGAGACCATCACATCATTGGACTGGATCACTCATGTCACCAGGAGATTAAAGGAACTCATACCAGATACACATCCAGGTGGAAAGTTCTTAGGATTGAAGGATTGGCAATTTCACTCTCTCTCTACTTTTCTTTATCTTTTTATCTCCTTATTTCTATCTCTCATTTCAAGTGCGACTCTGGGCATCCCCATCTCCTTTCTAACGCAGGGAACTGTTAACTTCCGAACCTTGGGACAATTATAGGGGGATAACCCCTATTCTTTCCACATCTGGGGGTCTGGCCGGGAAGTAACCTTCCGTTTCTTGTCTTTTGAAGGTAACTGGGCGCAATTTCCTATCCATACCTCCCTACAGTCGCTCCTTCTTCTTCTTCTTCTTCTTCTCCTTCCGTTTCCGGGTCCACTACTCTGACCCCACTCTTGTCTTCCATCCCTCCTCCTCCCCCTCCCTCCGCTTGACCCAGGACAAACTACGCCGTTCCCCCATCAGTCTCCAGTGACCATGAACCCACTCGTCTGGTTCGCATCAGGACGCGCGACTACCCTCACATCCAATTCAACACTGTGGACGTGGAGCCATTCATCTCAAGATACAAAGGAATTGCAGATGCAGAAGGTGCATCGGACGCCGATAAGGCCCGGCTTGTTGTCCTGTTCATTATGGACAAAGAGAAGCTCTGGGATGTGGAGTAAATGAAAGGCTACGAGAATCAAGATTGGCCAAAACTGAAGGGGGAGATCCTAACGCGGTGGGGTAGGCGCAAACCTTGATTCCGCAAAAGTGATTTCAACCGCGTGGCCTTGGAGGCCAGCGCGCGCGGAGGAGTCAGAACTCGGGTGGAGCTGGCGGAGTACACCTTGACATTCACTTGGATCTATTGGTACTTGTCAAGGAACGAGGTGGTGGCGGGACAGACAGGGGCCATGAAACGCGCGTTTCTGGGAGGTTTAGGCGCTCAACTCTGGGCAAGGGTGCAGCGGCATCTTTACAATCACAACTTGGTAAAGTGGTCATTGGATGGGAGCATCATGCTCCTTCTGGAGCTGGCTGTCATTTTCCAGGCTGTGGAGAGCAAGCTTGACTTAGAAGAGCTTATTGAGGAAACCGCTAAGTCCTTCCCAGGGGGACCAAAGAAATCCGTCCCCCAGGTTTTGGCTCCGGGGCAATTCCCGGCCCTGGTTCTGCCTCCTTCAACGCATGTTCCCGTTCCTCAACCCGCGCCCGCCCCTCTGGTAAGTGAATTGACGGAGCTTATGAAGGATTTGAAGATCTGAATGAGCCGTATGGGCCAGCAGCAGCCGCGAGGGCCTCCAATGCACATGGTGGAAGGGTTTTGGCCGCCCGGTACCTTTGTGCCAAGGGGGTTTTTGTACTGCGGGACAAACAGTCATTGGCAATTGGCGTGCAAGGAGCTTACAAAGGATCTCCACGCGGGATTGGTTTGACCGGCAGGGATGGGGTGCACGTTTCCAATGGGCAAACAGATTCCGATGGAGCCAAGCCAGCCAACCGCAATGCAGCAGGTGCGCACACGGGGTCAGGAGGCGGGAACAACGGCGCAGGCGTCACTAGGCATTGTTACTGGTCCCGGATTGTGGCAACCACCTCGGGTGGAAGCTGAGGTAAGGGTAGTGGCAACAGAAGAGAAGGTGGCGGTTTCCAATAAGATGGAGGTGGATGCAAAGGAGCAACCCCCGTTGACCGTTCCAAAACCGGCCGCACTTGCGCCCGGAATTGAGGCGCCGGCAGCAAATTCTGTAGGGAAGAAGAAAGCAGCAGACATTGTGTGAAGGGTGATGGGTAACATGACTCCGGTTCCACTGACCTTGCGGGAACTGGTGGCTGTGTCTCTGGTGGTGGTAGACAAGATGGTTCAGGCGTTGCGGGGTTGCGGACAGGGCCGGGTACCTCAGACAGTGCAGCGGGTTCATGTGGCGTGGAAGGAGGAGGGGCGCGAGGAGTGTTAGTTGATATCGGTTTTGACTCTGCTTGCTTAGGTTCCGATGGTCTTAGCGGGGAGGAATGTTTGGGCTATGGTGGACAGCGGTTCAATGGTGAACCTGCTGCCATTGCGGATGGTGGATGATTTGGGGTTGGTTTGGCGGAAATGCGCGATGGGTCTCCGCGCGCTTAACAGAGGGGAGTGTTTTGTGGATGGGGTAATTGAGGAGGAGGAGGTCAAGGTTGCAAGGGTCCGTAAGCCTCTTTCTTTTCTTTTGGTTGATTGTGGGGATGTGATTTTGGGAAGGCCGTTCATGTTTGGGTTCCAAGCACAAATGATTTTTGATCCGGAGGTGGGAATGGAGGCTTTGATGGTGGAGGATTTGTCCAGCGGAAGGTTCAAGACAACTATCTGCGATCACGGGAAAGGGAAGCAAAGAAGAGTGTTGGAGTATGAGGAGGAACCGGATGCGGAGTTGGCCTGCAATGGGCAACCCTTGGAGGATTTTTTCTAGTTGACCAAGGAGACCGCACGGAAGAAGCTCTGGTTTTGCGCGGGCGGTTGACTAATGAGGAGCAGGGAGGAGGAGGAAGGAAAGTGCAGGGCGTGCACGTCGCAGAAGTAAGTCCCTTTTCTCAGTATGCATCACCCGAGGGTACTACGCTTCGAAAACCCTATCATTGTGCCACACTTGTGAGCAAAGGCAAAAGCCGCGGTTCTGTTCTGTGCAGGACCTACAGAAAAGGATGCGTGCAGATGATGCGGTGCAGCACTGCCAAGTACAAGCCTGTGTCCCGGAAGGTTCAACCGAGGAATGAGCCGATGCCCCAGGAACTGAACGGAGCGCTTCAACCAATTGCTTGGTTGTGGGACCCTTGGGTCACGCCAATTAAGGCTTTGGGGTGGGTTACTAGTTTGGCGCGGATCACGGAGGAGTGGATTGCAGCTTTCAATTTCGGCCCGAAGGGATGGTTGAGTACGGAGGAGCGTGAGTTGCTGGTTTTGGTTCTGATTCTTTGGGAAAGAGCGCTTGTGTTTGTCCCCAAAGAGCGGGGGCTCCTGAAAAACAATATTGGCGACCCCTATGTCATCCCCACTGTCAATCACGAGCCGTGGCAGATCAAGCTGATTCCAATAACGCGGGCTTTCCGGGAGCAGTTTCTGGAGTTGGTGCGGGAACGGGTGAAGACTGGCCTCTACAAACAGTAAACGTCTAGTTACTCCAGTCCAATCTTTGTGGTAGTTAAGCAGGACGGAAAGTTGTTGAGGATTGTCCATGATCTACAGCGGCTCAACTCTTTTACAATCCGGGAAGCAGGACAGACCTCTTGCGTTGACGAGTTCCTTGAGTCAATGGCGGGGCGCGCTTGTTACGGGTTAGTGGATGTGATGGGGGGATACAACCAGCGCAAGTTGGATCCTCGCTTGCGGCCTCTAACGGCATTTGAAACTGGGTTGGGAAGAATGCAGTTGACTCAGCTACCGCAGGGCGCGACCAATTCTGTGGCGGTGTACCAGGAGAAAATGGCTTCGATCCTGAAAGACAATCTTCCGCAGGGAGTCCAAATCTTCATCAACAACGCGGGCATCAAAGGTCCGAAATCCAATTACGGAGGGGCGGAGCTGGTTGAAGTTCCAGGCGTCCAACGTTTTGTGTGGGAATACGCCCAGACGTTGGAACGCATCCTGTTTTGCATCGAGGAGGCAGGACTGATGGTGTTGGGGAAGAAGTTGGTGGTTTGTGTTCCGGCGCTCAAAGTCCTTGGCCATGTTGTTGCTTCCGACGGCCGGCGCATTGCAGAGAAAAAGCGGAACAAGGTCCTCGAATGGCCGACCCCGCGGATGGTGTTGGATGTTTTTCAGTTCTTGGGATTATGTAGCTATGTCCGTATGTTCATTGAGAGGTTTGCAGAGGTGGCAAGCCCGCTCCAATCACTAACGCGGAAAGGCGCAGAGTGGAAGTGGGGAGAAGAGTGCGATCGCGCGTTCCAGAAGCTCAAGGAGATTGTGGGACGTGAAATTATGTTCCGCAATCTCAACTACAACGCAGGAGGAATTAGGCTAGCGGTTGATTCCAGCAAATTCAGCGCAGGGGGGGTTCTCACTCAAGAGGACGACGGCAAGGATAGGCCAGTGCTTTATGAGTTGGTCACCTTCACTCCAACGGAAAGCTGGTACTCTCAGCCAAAGTTGGAGTTGTGCGGGTTCACCAAGATCGTGCAGCGGCTCCAGTATCTTTTGTGGGGGGTTCACTTTGAGCTTTTGGTGGACGCGGAGGCAATGGCGCGGATTATCAATTCCCCAGCGTTGCCCAATGCTCCCATGACCAGGTGGGTGGTGTTTCTTCGACTTTTCTCCTTTGCTGTTGTTCACGTTCCGGGGAAACCGTTCACTATTCCCAACGCACTGTCGCGGTATCCAAGGGAAAACCCGTTTGAGGACGCGGAACTGCTCAACGTGGAGACCCCAGTCGTCAAGGTAGGGGTTGTGGAGGCGGGTGTTCAGCTGCCGCTCCGGCAGACCAGGCAGTACGCAATTCTTTGTGACTATTTGCGGGACCTTTGTTTTCCCAATAGAACTACGGACAAGAACATGCAATGGGTGAAGCGGCAAGCGGGGAACTTCTACGTACATGAGGGGAAGCTTTGGCAGCGGAAGACCCCGGTTCCTCTTGTGGTTACCACTGCAAGGGCGGATCAGGAAGCTATCCTCCAAAGCCTTCACGACGACCTTGGTCATCAAGGGGAGGTCAAAACAAGGATGCAGGTGAAAGAGCGGTTCTGGTGGCCGGGGGTAGTGCGTGCGGTATGGGAATGGTTGGTGTCCTGCGAAGCCTGTCAACGGCGGAGGGCGAGATTGCCTAAGGAAGTCGGAAACCCCACAGGGGAAGACGCCCTCTTTGGTCAATTCTTGCTTGATGTTGTCCACATCAAGGCCGGTAAGTTCCCCTATCTGCTTGTCGCGCGGGAAAACCTGTCCGGTTAGGCGGAGGCGCGTCCGTTGGTCAAGCTCTCAGCGGACAAAGTTGCTCTATTTCTGGAGGAAGATTGGTTTGCGCGGTACGGGTTGCTTTGTCTGGTTACAGTGGACGGAGGGGCTGAGTTTTGCGGCCGTTTGGTCGAGTTGGTGAAGAGTTGCGGAGCCAAGTTTGGCTGGGTAACGGAGTACTATCCCGAGGGGGCCGGCATGATCAAATGCGGGAATAAACCAATCAAGGACGCCCTGGTCAAGATGTGCGGGGAAGACGGGAAGCGCTGGCAGGAGACCCTTCCAATGGTTCTGTTTGTGGATTGGATTTTGGTGAAGTGGTCAACAGGCTACTTGCCCTACGAGTTACCTTTTGGGCAGCGCCCCATGCTTACGGTGGACATTGAGTTGGAGAAGTTCCTGGGGGTTGACTGGTGGAAGGTGAAGACTTCCGCCAAATTGCTTGAGGCTTGCTCCAAACAGCTCCTTCAACGGGACAGGATGCTCGCAAAGGCCGCGGAATGGCTGAAGAAGACTCGGACGGCATTGGTGCGCTATTGGGACAAGCGCTGCTCACATTGTCTCCGGGATCCCTTGCGGAAGGGGGGTTTGGTGCTCCTGTACAACCAAAGTCTGGAGTCTCAGTGGGGAAAGTTGTTTTCTAACCGGTGGAACGGCCCGTTCCGCGTGTTGTCCAAGTTTGAGGGCGGCAGCTATGAGTTGGAGGAATTAGATGGTACTCCACTGAAACTGAAGGCGGCGGCTTTGCATGTCAAGCGCTTCTTTGGGCAAGGATCTAGCTTGTTTGACAAAACAGCAGAAGGGGGTGACTGATGTGACAAGGGGAGTGTGGAGCGCGGCAATGGTGTAGGAACGCGACCCAGGGATTTGTCTTTGGGCGGAGAAGCGGAGACTGTGCCGTTGCAATGGAGTAGGCGGTTGCAACCAGCTGTGGACAGTGGCCAAGTTGTGGGGGGAGGTAGAGGGGGTAGGGGATAAGTTTTGATTTGGTGAGGGGGTGCTCTAGCCGGTTCACAGCCGGTGTAAGACTCCAAACGGTGCTAAGCCGTGGCAGTTCTGTGGAGGGGAAAGGTGCTGTTTAGGCTGCCCTCCTAGGAGTTACAATAATATTTAAATGTAACCAGAATCGAGGCCCAGAACCTTATGGATGAGAAATCAAAGTAAGGGAAGAGGATAAGAGTTGTTGGTAGCGATGGAAACAACACTATCTGAGGCAAGATGGAGCATGTAAGACTTGAACAAATAAGTCAAGGTTTGTTCAGAGTTCAATAGAACAAGGCAGTTGTAAGTAACAACGCCCACAAGCTAATAACTCTGGTCGTCAGCAGCTGATTAGGAAAGATCAACTCAATCCCAACCAACCTCCAGGTTCTCAATGAAACTGCACAACTCTCCGCAATCAAGCGCTTGAAGGGTACCAGATAACTGTGGAAGGCTGAAAAAAACAAAAGCAATTTGTTTATGAAGCTCTAGAAGCAAATCAATAACAAATTTGAGCAAGAATATCCCAACACTTCTCAAGAGACTCAAGAATAGCGTGGCGAAATTCAACCTTAAAGAAGAAGGGAGGTATAACACTCCAGGTTTTAAGCTTAATAAAACCTCTTCAATCAAACGTGATTGGCTCCAGAAAGATGATCAAGGAGAGATCAAGACCAGTATGGTCGGAAAAAGGGATCAGAGTGGTATAACACACCCAAGAATTCAGACAGGAATTCTTCTTCAACCAGCAAGGCTATTGGTTGGTGATAAGGATCAAGGTCACAAAGGACAGAGTTTGAGTATGGAGGCTCAAAGGATCAAGGGGGAAATCATGGATATACCCGGATAAATTTCTCAGATAGGTGGGGAAGGATGCCCACGGATAAATTTGATTATGATGTTGAGGGGATATGATGCTGGATTGCTTGGATCAAAAGGCAGGGGAGAGCCCCTCCTTTTATAGAAATGAGGCCCTGTATACTATGTACAAGTGATACTACAAATAGGTGCGGGAAAATGAAAACATAAAAAAAATAAAAATAAAAAAAATAAAAAAATAACATGAGAGGCAAAAAAAAGAAATGTTGCCCCCGTCAAGAATGACTGCGGGCAAACAGATGGACACCCGCAACAGCGGTCGCGGGTGTCGACAACGGCTGTCGTCTCCTGATCGGCGGCAACAGCGGGGTGAAGGTTCCGACGGCCGCAAGCGGTCGCTCGCCGTCGTCGGTTGGATCAGATGATGGGCGGGATGGATGATGATCTCCTTGTCGGTTGGTATCAAGGGTGGAGCTCAATGGTGAATTTAATGAAGGATTGTTCGTTTGGATGGAAAGTAGATCTGGTAAGGATTCAGCAGGCATTAAGGACTCATAACAGTTTGAGTCTTCTTCATCCAACTCCTTGATCCTAACCCAACTTGATAAGATTTGAATGAGAATCCTCTGAACAGAAAACCAGCAGACTGTGGACAACAAGTTAGACTCTTGATAGATCAAATAGGAATTGAGAGAAAGAAAGGAAAAAGTGAGAGGACCAACAGCTTTGAATTATTTAGTAAATAAGAGAAAGATGAGACAGCATGAGGTTTTGGCAGAGTGTAAGTTGGAAGAGTTTAGACGTAGAAGATGGAAGACTACGAATCAAGTTGGATTGTCAGAGAGATCACGTTAAGTGCTAAGACGTTCTTGGGGATTGCATTCTTACCAGGCAGAGGTTAGTTCACGAAGAGACAGGTAGAATAGAAGAGTTGGATTGAGATGGATTTGAGTAGAGAGGAGTTCATTGAGCGAGTAGATGAGAAGTAGGGAGATACGAGTGAGAAAAGATGTGGAAGAATAAAAAGAGTAAATAGAAAAAGAATAATGAGACAAGAGACGGAAGAGATCTGGCCGGAGGAGAGGAGTAGAATCCGCGGTTCTTGACCGAGTTGTCAGTTCACCCGGGTGGTACAGACATGTCACGCGAACTTGTCTCAGAGTTCATAACGTAGAGAACGCGGGGTAAAATACCTCTACAATCTCAACACCCCCCCGTGACTGGTGAGAGTGTAATCCTAAAGTTCACTGATGTGTAACTCCGAAGATTGTATCTTGAAGAAGTTGCAGAGAGGATACAGAAGAGGCCTTCGTGAGAGAATCCGCGATCATTGATTGACTTTGAATTAGAGTGAGACTAAACTTGTTGCTTGCATAATCTTCGCGCAATCCTTTAGTCTTAATGTCTACATGCCTGGACTTGGAGTGCGACCCAAACCTCTTGATTTTATCATCCAGCCCTTTATTATCGATGTGTAGAATAGGCTTGGGTTCAGAGATTTGATGGACCTCACCAATGAGATGTTTAATCCATTTGATTTCAAGGTAGCAGTCGAGCAACGCGTTTAATTCTGATTCGGTCGAAGAGTAAGTGATATTTCTTTGTCGAGTAGAATTCCAGACGACTGGACTACCGTAGTGAAGAATAATATATCCAGTTTGGGATTTCCGGAAGGTTGGGTCGTCTCCCCAGGTAGCATCGCTGAAACTAGAGAGAATTTCTTGTTTTGGATCGTACGTAATTACAAGCTTGAGATGTTTAGTCGTCTTCAAATATTTCCATACTTTCTTAACTTCCCTCCAGTGAGTCATGCCTGGTTTGGTATTAAACCTAGCCAGACTAGACACGGCGTAAGAGATGTCGGGTCGAGAGTAATGAGCCAGGTGATTCAGAAGGCCAACTGCTGATCTATAGTTAATGTTGAGTTGCCTAAATTCAGCGTGGTCGGCATCCGAGGCCGGTTCGAGATTTAGATTCTGCATCAAAGGAATATGGGTGTCTTTACAAGAAGTCAATCCAAGTTCTTCCAGGCCCCTCTCGATGTGGTTGGGTTGACTCAGGAGGATTTTATCGCTTTCGATTTCCATGAGCATCCCGAGAATAGTATTGGGTGGATGGCAAGAAGAATTTTTGAATCGTTCGAGAAAGTTAATCTCAAAGAGGTTAGAGTTACCTACCTGGATGAGATCATCCACGTGAAAGTAGAGAATCTCACCCGTCTTGGAGTTTAGATATAAGCACGGATCACTAGTAGATTCGTGGTATCCTTGAGACTTGATCCATAAAGTTAAGGTTTCGTACCAATTCTTGGGGGATTGTTTCAACCCGTAAAGAGATTTCTTAAGTTTTAGATATGGCGATTTCCGAGTCGATCCTTCTGGGGTCCTTATGATGACAGTTTTGTCTATAGGGGCATGAAGAAAAGCACCTTTTACGTCGAATTGAGTAAGCTTCATTTTATTTTTCAATCCGTAAGTAAGAGCGACTCTAAGTGAACCAAGGTTCCCGGTTGGTGCCCAGGTCTCATTGTAATCGATTCCTAGGACTTGATCAAACCCTTGGACACAGAGTCGAGCTTTGTATTTGACGGGATCACCGTGGCAGTTTTCCTTCACTTTGAAAACCCACGTCGTATTTAGTATATTATCGGGATTGCCATAGTACTCCTCCCACACGTCTTGTAATTCTATAGAGTTCAGTTCATCTTCGGAGGCTCTCTTCCACTTCGGCCATTCAGAGCATTTTTGAGCTGCTTTGTAGGAAGGAGGCTCGTAATAGTGATGGAAACCGTATCGTTGAGGTTTTCTCACCTCTCTTCTGGGTCTTTGAGAAATAGCTTGGATAGGAGGTTCAGGGACTGGAGACGTTGGAGAAGAGTGGTCGGAGGGAGGAGAGTCTACAGATGCCGAATCGTCCTGATCTGAGTCTGATTCGGAAGCAATTTCTTGAGATTCACGAAATGTAAATTTTTTTTCGAATGATAAGGGGTTGGATTCTTCTGCCTGAGGATTAGTTTGAGTGAAGAGATCGATACCAGGTGATTCTAAGAGAGGAAAATCGTGTAGCGGATTTTTAAGGAACTGTATATGTTTGGTTTCAACAATCGCACCGGATGAGTTGAGGATCAAATAAGAATGAAAAACGGGATTAAACCCAACTAAAATCCCTTCCACTCCTTTCTCATCGAACTTTCTTCCTTTTTGTAGTCCATTCGCCAGGTAAATGACAGAAGATCCCACAGGTTTGAGATAATTAGTAGGGAGCTTCTTGCTAAACATAAGTTCCCAAGGGGATAGGTCATTACCTTCCCTAGGGACCTGGTTAAGCATGAAGCAACAGCTTCGAACCACTATGTGCCAATAGCATTTATTCAATCGAGATGAAGAGAATGTTGCGCGAGCTGATTCTATAATTGTCCGATTGGCTCGCTCCGCTCGACCGTTATGTTGAGAGTGATATGGTTCTGATGTTAGGAGTTTGATATGTTTGTTCTTGGCGAATTCTTTCAAGGTAGCATTAGTGAACTCGGTTCCTTTGTCTGAAAAGATTTCAGTGGGATAATAGTTTAGTCGTTTGTACTCTGCTTCAAGAATATTGATGATGACACTGGGGGTCTCTTCTTTAGATTGGAGAGGAAAAGCTGCTAGATAACCCGTGAAGTTGTCCACCAGAGTCAGGACGTATTTATGGCCAGCTTTGGATTGAGGAGTAATCTGACCGATCAAATCTAGATGTATTCTTTCGAGTGGTTTCGATGCAGGTGTCGAGGTGCATGAGAACGGAGCTCGAGTGATTTTACTTCTTACGCAACCATCGCATTGAAACTTATCTAATTCATCTTTCGAGTATCTATCTTTGAGAATTGGTTTAAGAGTGGAAATTGAAGCGTGTCCATATGTCTTATGGAGGTCGGACAGTGACTGAGATTGAGTAAGAGTAGTGATGGATGATTGGTTGGATAGATTAACCGACAAATTACTTCCAGCAGTTTGGGGCTTCTCTATTACAAATAGACCATCTCGAATTAAACCTTTAAGAACCATTTCGTTGTCTTGTGTAATGAAGAATCGGTCATGCTTTTGAGAGAGACTACATCCCTTCTTTGCGAGAAGACCTGGGCTAATTAAATTGACTACGATATCCGGAACGTACAGACATCCTTCGAGAGTAATGACGGAATCCTTCCACTCGAGTCGGACGGTACCAGTTCCTCGTACCTTAAGGTTCGCTTCTAACTTGCCTGTTTTGATTTCCTCTGCTTCATCTTGTAGATCTATGGAGGTGAAGTACTTGAGATCGTTAAAAGTGTGTATGTTCGCACCAGAGTCAAGGAGAAGATTTGGAGTGCTGTCTGCATTAATCCATAGAGTTAGTAGTGCGTGGTAATTGATCGTTGGTGCCTTCTTCGTCCTATTCTTCCATTCATTTTGCTGTTCGACCCACCATTCAGGGGCGATTTGGGGGTGGAGATGAAAACAAGAAGATTCCGGATGGGGGGCATTTGGATCGTGGAAGCCTTCTTTACATCTAATGCGGATCTTCTTATCTTCTTTATCTGATTTGTTTTTGAACGTGGCCAGTGAGACATCGGTTGTTGATTTTCCAGTCTTAAGTTGTGCCTTACGCTCGTTATTGTATTGGATTAAGTGATTGAATATAACTTCTACGGTTATCGACTTCTCGCCGTGCATGATTTGTTGTTTCAAATTCTCAAGTGTTGGAGGAAATTTGAATAGTATTAAGTAGGCCAAAATGTCGCTTGGTAGATCTATTCCGACATCCGCCATACGAGTAAGAGACTTTCGAATGTCCGTTATAAAACCTTCGATGGCAAGTTCGTTGAACGGAGCGTGGAGAAACTGGTTAAAAATTCGTGCTCGATTTGCTGTCTCGGATGAAGCAAATCTACAAGTGATTTCATTCCAAAGTAATTTTGAGGATGTGATATTAGAGGCGTTGACAACATTTGCATGGGTAGTAGCGTCGAGTTTGGATAGGATGATCGCCCGGATTTCCCGATCTTGTCTTATCGGTAGTTGTCCTGCATTCTTAGTCATAGTATCCTTGATATCTTTGAGATCGAACAGCATTAGCATTTTATCACGCCAGATAGAGTAGTTGTCTTCGTTTAATGGAGGAATAGCATCGACGGAGGCTTTGAGAGCAACCTGGTGAAAATAATCGTTTGCTCCCGCTGGTTCGTTCATTTTCGATGTTGTAGAGTCGAATTTCGGCTTTTAACCGTGATAAGATTTGAATGAGAATCCTCTGAACAGAAAACCAGCAGACTGTGGACAACAAGTTAGACTCTTGATAGATCAAATAGGAATTGAGAGAAAGAAAGGAAAAAGTGAGAGGACCAACAGCTTTGAATTATTTAGTAAATAAGAGAAAGATGAGACAGCATGAGGTTTTGGCAGAGTGTAAGTTGGAAGAGTTTAGACGTAGAAGATGGAAGACTACGAATCAAGTTGGATTGTCAGAGAGATCACGTTAAGTGCTAAGACGTTCTTGGGGATTGCATTCTTACCAGGCAGAGGTTAGTTCACGAAGAGACAGGTAGAATAGAAGAGTTGGATTGAGATGGATTTGAGTAGAGAGGAGTTCATTGAGCGAGTAGATGAGAAGTAGGGAGATAAGAGTGAGAAAAGATGTGGAAGAATAAAAAGAGTAAATAGAAAAAGAATAATGAGACGAGAGACGGAAGAGATCTGGCCGGAGGAGAGGAGTAGAATCCGCGGTTCTTGACCGAGTTGTCAGTTCACCCGGGTGGTACAGACATGTCACGCGAACTTGTCTCAGAGTTCATAACGTAGAGAACGCGGGGTAAAATACCTCTACAATCTCAACACAACTCAATCCGACCTGCCTGCAAATCTGGGGTAAGAGTCTTGCGTACTTGTGGTATTCATCCCTAGGTCCCTTA
The DNA here is from genome assembly GCA_025617555.3 of Puccinia polysora. Classification (NCBI taxonomy): domain Eukaryota; kingdom Fungi; phylum Basidiomycota; class Pucciniomycetes; order Pucciniales; family Pucciniaceae; genus Puccinia; species Puccinia polysora. Next base: position 36,676,324 of record CM062619.1, on the reverse strand, counting down.
ACCAGTAACTCGGATTTTTCTACCCAACTAGATACCATCGCAATCAAGATCTCCATCTCCTGCACTTCCTCGTTGGTCATGTTGGTGACTAGGATGGGTAAATTGACCGATGGTGATTGCCGAGTAGAGTTGATGGGATAGGGTAAAGAGTTGATGGATCAAAGGGATGGATGGAAGGGGCTAACGAAGAGAGTATCACTGGTAGAGGTGTAGAGATTGATTGAAGGGGGTTTACCTTGGTGCGGATGGGGTCAAAAGATGAGGTGAGACTTGTCAAACTTCCAACCTCTCCAATCTCTGGGAGGTTTGTGAAAGAATGAGAGTTTGATTGGCCTAGGGTTCAAATGATGATTGTTCGAGCTACTGGTGGGATGATGGGATGAGGTAGGGATTGTCAAATCGGGTATGATGGAACGTTTGGCAAACTGTAGGAGACCTTTTGCGGATGTGGTCTGAGCGAGATTGACTAAAGGTTTTTGGGGAGAAGTGGTGGATGGGTGGACAATCAAGCCCTTACCAAGGTTTGAAAGCTTTTTTTTGGATGGGCGGGAGAAGGTGGGATCAAGTTTGAGAGCATCTTGGAAGGGTCGAGAGTTTGGACTAGAGGAGGTGGAGGAGGAGGAGGATTGGGATGAATGGGGGAAATGAAGGTACCCATAGGGGTACAACCAAAAAAGATATTTTTTTTTTCCCGTGGTGTCCCGGATTGGTCACCACACCGGAACAACTAGATACCCCAGAATGTTTGTTTCTCAATGTTTCTTTCTTATCTGGATTGTGGGGTCCTTGCTGGCTTGGGGTTTTTGCAGGAAAAGCGGGCCCGGCACAAAGCCGGGTCCATAAACGCAAGGACAAGCCCCACGGAACCGGGATGCGTGGGCAATTCTGCAGATGGGGGAAGCGGGACAAAGAGCAATTTGCTGGCGGTCTACGGGCGTCGCGCGAAAAAAAAACTGTTCTTTTCTATTTTTCTTCTCTGTTGGTTTTTTTTTCTCTTTTTCTTTTCTCTCAGGATATCTCGAGGATGGGTGGTTGGTATGGGAATAAGCTTGATTTGGTGAGGGGGTGCTCTAGCCTGTTCACAACCAGGAAAACTAGACACCCCAGAATGTCCGTTCTCTTACTCTCCCTCTCTCTCTTCCCTTACGGTGGGGCGCGCTGGTGTTTGGTTGTTGTGTTTGTAACAGGAAGGGTACGGGGAACTGTGTGGCAGTTTGTCTGGGGAGGTCCAGGTGCCTCTTTTGGAACGGCCAGTCACTTACAGTTGCTCACAAAGCAAAGCGCGCAGACGCAGACTCAACCTCAAGCTCACTCTCACAAGGCGCGGTCGCACAATTTTTCTCAGAAAGGTTAGGACCTTGCGCAGAAACGTGTATTTTCTTAATGAAAAGGGAGATGCGGTACAACCAACAAGAAGAAAAGAAGAAAGAAAGGGAAGGGGGAAAGGGGGGGCCATGCGCCTAATCAATCTTCATCATTTCCTCCATTTCCGCCCTTGATGACGCCAGTAAAGCCCAGTAAGGGGCCAGGAGCTCGCGCCAGGATTCCAAGGATTGAGCACCGGGGATCGCAAGGAAGTCCCAAAGCATTGTGGTTGACCTTTCCGCAAAAGCCTCAAAGCCGGCTGCTGGGAGCGCCATTACAATTGGAATTTCCGGGATCTCAGGAGGGCTGGGGGGAGGAGTGGCCGGTGAAGATGGGACCTCCGGGGAACCAACAGGGGGGCTTGGTCCAGCTGGAGGCAATGACGGGACAATGATGGGTGACGGAGGCGGAGGGACGTGGGGGGTTTTAGGCCTGTCATCCGAGGCCGCTGGTGGCGCGGGCGGTGTTGGCGGTTGTGGGGGAGGAGGAGAGGGTGCTGGCGCGGACGCAGGTCTTCCAAAAAGCCTTGGGTCCGGTACCGTTTGGTTCACGCCAAAAGCGGTGGCCCTAGCGTGGGTTGCCGCGCGCCATTCCTCCGAGGTTTTGTATTTGCCCCATTGCGGAGGTCCGGCCCGGCAGAGAGGTGATGCCGAGTTGCGGCTCATGTGCAAGGTGGTGAGTGACGGAGCTTGGGGGCGGCGGGATGGAGGTGAACCAAGGGGTGTCCACAAGCCTTCCAAGATCAACTTGTCATCCGAAACCACAAACGGGTCTGGAAAAGCCCTCTTGCGCGGCCTGGGGCAAGAGCTGGATTGGGGGGGAGCTTGGGGCATGCTGTTGCTAAGCAAGCAGCAAAGGTGGCCGCGACGGCAAGCAACGCAGGCGCCTTGACCAGGGATGATTGAACACGCGTGCCCGTTCCGGGCACAGAACTCGCATGGGAGCATGATGGCAATGAAGCGGAAGGAAGACGGGGAAGGTGGTAGTGGGAGTGGTGGGGGTGGGAGTGGAAGTAGCGGGGGTAGTGGTATGGTGAAGGAATGGAAGACTTCTGGGGACAGAAATCAAGTTGGGGGGATGTGGTGTCATTTTAAAGACACAGATTGGGAACTGCGTCCCGGCTGCGCGCTCAGCATTGGAGGCAAGTGGGCTCAGCATTAGGGTATGTGGAGTGCTCAGCAGCGGCAGCTGCTGGATCAGCAGCAGCCGCTGTTTGGCTCCGCACCTAGTGGACGGGTCGGGCTCAGCATTGAATGCGGCGTGGGCGGCAATCCGCCCCGGAGATTGGATTTGGAAGGTAGTGTGCTCAACTAGGTTAGCAGGCGCGCCAGTTTGGATACGTAGGGGCGGAGAAATCCGCGGGCTATAAAGGAACGGATGGAGTGCGCGGATCATGCCGGATATTACCAAACACCCACAACAGGCGCAGACAAACGGATACGGACAGGCGCGGGGGGCTCTGACTAGGGCGCGGTGCGAGGACCGCGTCATGAGAAGGACAAACCAGATGGACGGAAAGGCGTACGGACGACGGGGGGAGTTTGGTATGGAGGTGGGGAGAGGAGGCTAGGGTTTATGTTTTGGGATTTTTTTCTGTTTTTTTGTCATACTGTTATTTGCGCATGTACTTAGGTTAGGGTTGAGAGGGAGGAATTATCCTCACTCTCAACTCCGGGTTAGGAGGAGGAGGGCATGGAATGCAGGAAGAGAAGGAGACCATCACATCATCGGACTGGATCACTCATCTCACCAGGAGATTAAAGGAACTCATACCGTATACACATCCAGGTGGAAAGTTCTTAGGATTGAAGGATTGGCGATTTCACTCTCTCTCTACTTTTCTTTATCTTTTTATCTCCTTATTTCTATCTCTCATTTCAAGTGCAACTCCGGGCATCCCCATCTCCTTTCAAACGCAGGGAACCGTTAACTTCTGAACCTTGGGACAATTATAGGGGGATAACCTCTATTCTTTCCACAACGGTTATTGCCACAATTGGGTTAGCCGTTTACCTGCACTGGAGATGGCCTACAACAGTAGCAAGCACTCTACTACTAAGGAAGCACCTTACACACTGGAAAAGAGATGGATTCCTAGATTACCCAAGGATAACCTTAACCAACAGCTGACCAATATTCACCCTACATCACTTGATTTCAAAAGCATGATAGATGTAGCAAACAAACATGCTGTTAAGTGTGTCCAGGATGCTGTGGAGTATAACCAGAAAAGGTGGGATAAAACCCATAAGGAACCTGATTTCAAGATTGGTGATCAATTCTTGATCTCTAACACTAACTTTACCAACTTGGGTGGAAATAGGAAGCTTAGACCATCTTTTTTTGGACCTTACACCATTAATAAACTTCATGGTAAAAATGCTGTGGAAGTAATCCTCAGTGATGAGCTTTCTAGGAAACATCCAGTGTTTCCAGTAAGCCTCATAAAACACTACCACCCAAGGAATGGAGAACATACTCCTTCACCTGCAATACTTGTTACAGAAGAACCTGAAAAGGACAAAGGTAAAATTAGCAAGATCCTTAAGGATAAAAAAGATAGGATCAATGGAAAAGATGTCAGACTCTACCTGTTTACATACACGGGAGAATCAGCTGATAAAGATGAATGGTTGCCTGAACATAATATCCCTGATGGGCCTATACACCTGAGGAACTACAGAGCCAACAGGAGGCATTTGCCCAATTTTTTTTTTCAGATATAGACATATCTTGGAGTGGGGGAATGTCAGCTTGCTACTATATACAGAGCAAAACTGTCAAATAGTAACACAAAATATGAAAAATAAGAATACCTCAATTAACAAATTAAGGAGTGATAAATACATAAATATTGTTACAGGAATGGATTCCTCACCCAAAATTAGGTAGGGTCACTCACTGACCCCACCCTTGAATTCCAAGTCCTTATATTTTTAAAATAATTAAAAGGAAAAGTACTAAAAATTACAACACCTGTATGCACTTTTTGGCCATTCTAAAATTTCACACGTATTGTCACGTATAGGGTTTACACCTAAAATTCACTCAGAATTGAGGTGTTTTGTATATTTTAGGATTTACACGGGGAAATGTGTTATGTCACAATTCTGCGCGCAGCCCCACATCATTACATAACCCTACGTACTAGTAGCAGCAGGATCCCGCGTACTAGAGACCCGCGCGCAACTGATTCTGCAATGCACGCAGCAGATCCTACCCCGCACGCATCTGTACTAACTGATCCCCACGCCTGGATCAGTCGTGACTAATATGACAACCAGGTACCGCTCAGAAGAGCTACAACCTAGTTAGGGTTGCCTAGTATATGTAAAAAACTGACATATGCATTACTAATGATCTAAAAAGATCAAAAATTAAATAAAATTAATGAAAATTAAGTTTTAAACATTTTTTAATAATAAATCAAAGATCAAGGAATACCACGTAAATCACTGATCTTGATCTTTGAAGACCACAAAACACTACAAGACGTGTTCATAAAAATTATTAAAAATTATCTGCATGATCAGCAGACGATAGAAAATCAGAAAACATCCAAATCTATACGCCTTAAAACAATATCAATAGTACAAATGAAGGATGAGTACAGAATGATCAAATTTACGCCATAACAGATTAACAGATCCTGTGGCTAAAATAGTACAGAAATCCAGAAGATCTAAGGACAGATGATTGACAGCGCCAAGTGGACGTGCTAATTTTGCCCTGACTGGCTTTCCAGCCTCAGCCCACAAGCAGAACCTTCTCTACGTGCCCTGAGAAGACCAAAATCACCCCAAAAAGGTATTTATACAGACCTCTTTGGATCCATTAAGTTAATCAGTTTTACCAGGAATTATTTATTATCAATCAGACACCGTGTCATTTTTAGTCAATTGCTTATATGAAGATAAGCAAGTGATTTATGACTTAGTCTGTAGTAGTACTATTTACCCTTATTAAACCAATCAACCATTGAAGTTTAGTTGAGCAATCTACCCCATCTGCTCTGAAACCCTTCCAATTATTCCAGGATTTTCGTGGTAAAGTGCTCAGAGTGAGTGTTACCCTTCCTGTCTAGGCCGCTTGTGCTGTTAAGCCCGGCCATCAGTGGAATAAGTCCTTTCTAAGGCACCCATATTTATTCCAAGGTTCTTAAACTGCCTAAGGAGGCCCCTTGAAGAGAGGTTGCTAGTCTGTAAAGATCCCCAATAGTATAATACTGTGGCCCCTCTTTTATATTATATTGAAAACCATTTACTACCAATCCAATTAAACCTTGCAACTGCTCTTATTAAATCATTTATTTGAGCTTCTAAGCGTTTATTATTGGAATAATTATTATTATTATCATTCCAGCATTTTTATCACTCTCTGTAGCTAAAGGACTGCAAGGTTCCTGGTATCAGAGCGCTGACATCATCAAACTGGAAGCAAGCACCAAAATGCTGACATCTTGAGAAGGAATGCCTTACCAAATGATCCTAGTAACCTTGCTCATGACCCAGAAGATGATGAAGTTTTTCCCATAATCAACATAAACTTGCTTGATCTTGAAGCTCCAATTACTGGGATAAATATCTGTGAATTAGATGAATCCTTATTTGAATCCATTAGGAAAACTTACAGTCCTAGTCTGGGAACCTTGATCTCTATTAAGGAAAGCACTAAAACTCCATGTTTACTAATCAACAGCTTTCCTGGACCATTATTGAAAAAATATAAAGCTTGAAGAGTTACTTTTTGGGATGGAATAGTACATCATAGACATCCACAATCCAGTGTCCAAGTATCAACCAATGAGGAATATATCAAACATATACTAGCTGAATGCCATGATACCTGTTCCACTGGGAACCTATCTACTGACAGGACTTTAGAAAATTTCAAGCAAAAAGCCCAGTGGATTGATTGGAGAGATTCCACCATCAAATATTTTTCTAGCTGTGAAACTTGCCAAAATCTAACAGGACTACGGGAAAGAGTTTTTGCTTGTTACAGAAGATATCTGAAACCAAGAATAGATGGGAAATCACCAAAATGGACTTTGTCACAGGATTACCTCCAGGAGGAGCTTACTTCTACAACTCAGTCTTAGTGATAGTGGACAGGTTCACCAAGAAAGATAAATTCTTGCCCAACCACAAAGATGATATTGCTATGGAATTAGCTCCACTGTTCTGGATCAGGCTCATGGCTCATGTAGGAGTCCCCAAGATTATTATAATTAATAGAGACCCCAATTTTACCTCTGAATTCTGGAGAAATCTTCATGATACATTAGGAACTACATTAGATTTATCACAGCTTATCATCCCCAAACTGATGGATTATCTGAAAGAATGATCCATAATTTAGAAAGATTATCAGAATATTCTGCTTCTTTGGAATAGAATACAAAAACACAGATGAATATTTCCATGACTTGGTTAGTCTTTTAACTTCCTTAGAAATAGCTTACAACAGAATTAAACATTCTACCACCAAATAAATTCCCTATGTCTTAGAAAGAGGATTGATAGCCAAGCTACCCAAGGAAATTCTTAATCAGAACATGGTCAATATAAATCCTACCTCAGTAGACTGTAAAAAAATGATAGAAATAGCCAAAAAAAATGCTTCTAAATGTGTTCGAGAGGCTGTTGATTATAATCAACAGAGATGGGACAGGACTCATAATGAACCTGATTTTAATATTGGAGATCAATTCCTAATCTCAACTACTAATTTTAACAATCTTTCAGGCAAAATAAAATTGATACCTGCCTTTGTAGGAAAATTCACCATTAAGAAGATTGATTGAAAGAATTCTGTAGAAGTGATCCTGAGTGATTAAATTTCCAGGAAACACCTAGTATTCCCAGCCTCATCAAACACTTTCACCCAAGAGAAGGAGAGGAAATCCCTCCACCAGAAATAACTGTGGAAGCTGATCCTGATAGAGGGAAAGAAAAAATCAGCAATATCCTTAAAGACAAAAAGGAAAGGATCAAAGGAAAATATGTTGGACTTTACCTGGTCAGATATAAAGGAGAATCTGCTGATAGAGATGAATGGCTACCTGAAAACAACATTCCAGATGGACCCATACACCTAAGAAATTATAGAGCCAATAAAAGACATTGAGCTCCAAATTTCTTTTTCAGATACAGACATATCTTGGAGTGGGGGAATGTCATCTTGCTACTTGCACAGAGCAACCTGTCAAAGTAGAATGAAAATAAAAATAAATCATGAAAATGAAAATAGTGAGAAATCCCAAAATATTTTGACAAATTTGGATTCCTCACCTAAAATAAGGTAAGTTCACTCACTTACCCCACCCTTAAATTCCAACTCCTTATATTATTCAAATAATTAAAAATGAAATGAAAAAAAAGCCATGGCATCAATATGGCACTTTTTGGTCTTTTTAATATTTTATATGTAATGTCATGTATAGGTTTCACACCTAAAATTCACTCAGAATTGAGGTGTTGTATATATTTCAGGAGTTACAGACAGATTTGTGTCCTGTCACAATGCCTGTGTGCGGCCCCATGTCTATACAGTGAGGTTGCATGCAACTGACACTCAAAATGCAGGCACCTGTAAAGAAACCTGCATGCAATATGCTGCTGGCCGCAGATGCTTGATTCCCGCATGCAGCTTTCAGGCATGCGCATGTCAGAATTACTTGCACTACTCTTGACAGCCAGGTAACACAGGAACAAGCTAAAACCTACCTGCATACAACATGCATATGTAAAAACCTTATTTTTGGGTAAAGGCATTCCTGAAACCTCTGAATATTGAATGAAAATCATGAAATTCAAAGTATAGAGCAAGTACATTGAGGAAAAAAATAATAATAACAGTTTTCATGTATGTCAGCTTGCTACTATTGCAGAGCAAGCTGCAAAAGTAACAGAAATAACATAAAAGTAATAATAATACAATTAACCTAAGAAAGAGTAGGAAATCCATAAATATTATTACAGAAATAGATTCTCCACCCCAAATTTGGTAGGGTCACTCACTGACCCCACCCTTGAAATCCAACTCCTTATATTTTTAAATAATTAAGGAAAGAAAGACCAATATACCACGGCTCCACTATTGAGCTTTGTGGCCAATTAAATATTTCACACATATTATCACTTATAGGTTTCACACCTAAAATTCAGTCAGAATTGAGGTGTTGTGTATATTTCAAGAGTTACGGATGGAAATGTGTTTTGTCAAAATTCCCACACGCAGCCGTGGCAGCCAATGCATTCCGGCTCGGCTGAGATACAGCCCTGTCACTCTGTCAAGGTTGTGTACGCAGCCGCGGGCCTCTGACAAGTACGCAGCCACAGGACTACGGGTTGAAAAAGTGACAGGCGGCCTGAGAAACTTAGGTACTGCATAAACATGCTACAACCCACACAGGAACATTCTACATATGTAATAAATGTTCCCGTGGATAGTAGATAGTCTAAAAGTACATAATATTATATAAAAATACTTAAATAACCCCTATACGTATTTTTTATTAAATAAAATTCAAATTACCAAGAATGTCGAAAATAAGACAATGACAACTTCTAAAAATATATTAAAATACTTGAATATAATGTTACAAGAATTTCTAGACATCAATATTCTTGTGACCTACTAAGAAAAACAATGATGTAAAAATATTACATGAATTCCCATGACTTATATTTTTAAGTAATTATTTTATGAAATCAACTGAAACTTAAAAATAAGGAGTAAAATCAATATCATGAATTTACTTCAATTATTTCATACATAATGAGAACTCACCTGACATCAGAATTTCCATAGGAATTTCTATTAAAATAATTATTAACTTACTGGGAACATTTCATAAGGATAATTAATTAAATAATGACATAAACGGGACAGATTAGCATTATTCACACATCCTAATATCAATCATAAAGTAGAATGATTCCCATAAACTGAGGAATTAGATGCTACCCGTGCTACAGCACCAAGAACACGTGACAGGCTACCACTGGTTACCCTGCTAGCCTTAGTGTCTGTCCCTTTGATCACCTGTACTCCTCAGAAGGATAATATTGGGACTCCAAAAGCTATAAATAAACAGCTCCTTTGAGGATATTGATGGGCAGAGACCCAGTTATATTTATATCCAGACACCGTGCCAAGGTAATCAAGTACTTATAAGAGATAAGTAAGTGATTTATGGCAATGTCTGATCAGTAATATCCGTCCTCAACCTCTTTATATCAATTTAAACTGCTGAACAACCTTATAAACCCAGTATACAGGTTTAACACATCAGTTCACGTCCCAAACAGATACCCAAAGGATCTAATAATATACCAGTGAGTTTTATTATCCTTTCTCTGTTGTGGAAGCTTGGTTAAAAAGCCCTGCCACTCCAACATGTATTTTATATACATAATATCTTTGGGTAAAATATCCCTTAAACTAGACATTGTTTTGTTTCCAGAGTCTGGGTAGACAAAAGTACAAGCCATTACAAAAATCTCTTTCATAGGGAAAATATTCTTTTCCATATACTAAAGTAAATCCTTGCGGTGTGGTGACCAAATCAGGACACCTTGGGACCACTGCAAAAATTCTAAAAGTTTTTTATTATTTCTTTATATCCATCAATCATCCTAAAAAAAAATCTGATTTTTCCCTGTTCCTGAATGACCCTCCTCAAAATTCCAGTCTCTCAACATTTCCTTTGGCCAAATGGTTTAGCCCTTCCTTGGAATGTGCAAGTTTCCAGCCGGCATGTTCAATCTTCCCCCTTTGTGCTTTGATCATCTTTTGCTGAACACACGCAAAGACCCGCTTGGCTCAATCTTTCCATCTCTCACACCAGCGGCCGTGATTTCAGCCGGCCGGCCCCATCCAGTGTGGTGTCGTATTTATAACCCCGGATCGAGAGCTGCGTCGCGGGCTGCGCGCTCAGCAGTTGGGTAGGTTGGGCTCAGCATCTGGCGTGCGCGTGGTCTCAGCAGTGCCTGCTGCGGGCTCAGCAGCAGCCGCTGCGGGCTCAGCAGTAGGGGCTGCGGGGCTCAGCACCAGGTATGGGTTGGGCCTACCTTAGGCGGCGCCGGGCCGCGACCCGCCCAGAAGAAGCGGACCAAGTGATGGAGCCAGCCTGACCAAGCTTGCGGGTGGCTAGTCCGGAAGGCAAGGGCAGGGCGATCATGGGCTATATGCGCTGGGGAGGCCTGTGCGGGCATAAGCGTGGGCCAACCCGCGGATCGCGGGATCCGCAGACGGCGCGGACGGAAACACGGGGGGCTCTGAGTAGGGCGCGGCGGAGGGCCGCGCCATGAGAAGGACAAACCAGGCAATGTTAATACTGAAGGGCGCGGGTAATGGCAAGGGATGGAGGGATAGGGTTGGGCTAGGGTTCTGCGGCTTAGGGTTGTATTTCATCACTTGTTCTTGTTGTTTGTGGTTGTACTTAGGCTAGGGTTGAGGGGGAGGACTCAAGACCTCACCCTCAACTCCGGGTTGGGGAGGATCATCATCAACTTACGGAGGGAGAAGGAAGGAATTTCATCATATCATCACTCTCTCTTCTTAAAACTCATTGCGCCCAATCATCTTACAGACGCTAGACCAATAAATTCCAGAACTCAGGACAACTTGCAAAGGTAACTCTTCTTAAGCTTCCACATCTGGGGGTCTGGCCGGGAAATCACCTTTTGTCTAAGTCTCTCAAAGATAGCGTACGCAATGTTGCCAACAACTACTCCAGGATCGACCAATCCGCCCCCATTTCCCCCCTGGGCGGGAGTTGGCGGACCAACACCTCCCCCACCTCCAACCACTCGGACCGGCGGCTTCGCCCCCCCTTGGTTGGAGCCTTCAGAGGCGGCCAAGGCCCCACGGCGGATATGGCTTAGGCCGCAGAAATTTCCCCATCTTCGGTTTGACACTGCCGATATCGGGCGTTTTCTTGCGAGGTTCGAGGATATGGCGGACTCCAAAAACGCGACGAGCGAGGAAAAGGTCTGCACCGTCGTTCTCTTCATCACGGACAAAAGTAAGCTGCGGGATGTGGAGGATATGGCTGTTTACGAAGCTCGGGACTTGATTAGGCTCCGGGGCAAGATGATGGCAAGGTGGGGAAAGCAAGAACCCCTCTTCCGGGAAACGAAGTTTGAGCGGGCGGCGGCAGATGCAATCTCGCGAGTTGGGGTGCGGACGCGGAACGATTTGTCCAAGTACAAATCTCTGTTAGACCGTATCTATAGTTATTTAGCGAAGAACCAGGTGGTGGCGGGTCAGACGGGAGCGATGAAACGGGCGTTCTTGGGCGGGCTTGCACCACAACTTTGCGCGCGGGTTCAGCAGCACCTCTTCAAGCACGGGATGGTATCACGGTTGGTGGACCAGAGTGTCATCCTTCTCCCGGACCTGAGGGCAATCAACGGGGCGGTAGAGAGCAAGATCAATCTGGAGGAACTGATCAAGGACACGGCTAGGGCATTCCCGTCAGCCTCGAAGAGACCAGCCGCTTCCTCAGCCCCGCCTCCAACGCAGGAACTACACGCGGGCCCATCCACAACAAGTCAGCCGGGTACAATGGAGGTACCGGTGAATGAGATGACGGAAATGTTGAACAATCTGCGGATACTCCTCAATCAAACAACGGCGCAGCCCGCGGCACAGCCCACGGCCCAGCCAACAATCCAGTCAACGGCTCCGCTGTGGTAAACCAAACCTGTCCTATAGCCATCAGACTCAATTTTTATTGTTCTTTTTATCAAATTAGCCTCACAAATTAATTCCAAACCTCTCATAAACTACACCCTGAACTAAAACCAACCTCAAAGCCCAAATACATCACTAGATAACCCCCTTCAACCATATCAAACACCTGTCACAAACAACCCAACGCCTTGCAAAGGCTGGATGATTTCACAAGGAGTAATAAATGAAAGATTCATTTAATATATAATGGCAAAATATTATGATTAAAATAACCACACAAAAAAACAACAGACCCATACCAGCAGGACTTAAACCATACCAGTACCAATGTTACACTACAACCAGTACTATGACACCAAGTTAAACTACCTTCCTGGATCATTCAGTACAATTCAGGGCCTCTGAACCTTCCTCTGAAGCACTCTGACACTCAGTTTGCCACCAATCCAACCATACAACACTCATACATGCACCAACAGAAGTAGGGGCTCATGCAGCCAAGTATGTCTCAATTCTCACCAACCAGCAATAACACCTCAGTACACATGACCTTTCTGGAACTTTCACCACCAGATAAGGCCTCTGAACCGTCCTCTGAAGCACTCTGACACTCAGTTTTCCACCAATCCAACCATACAACACTCATACATGCACCAACAGAAGTAGGGGCTCATGCAGCCAAGTACATCTCAATTCACACCAAACAGCAATAAAACCTCAGTACACATGACCTTTCTGGAACTTCCACCACCAGATAAGGCCTCTGAACCGTCCTCTAAAGCACTCTGATACTCAGTTTGCCACCATATCAACCATAAAACACCTGCAAGCCACACTCTCAAGTCACCCAAGGGAGGATGTGGTAAAACAAAATACCTCATATCTCTACAGCTAATTCCATTGAAAAAGCATGCAGTCAGTTCCTGCAACATTTTATACATGATACGGCCTCAGAAGCGTCCTGAGAAACACCCAACAAAGCAGTGTTCCACCAATTAAACAATACAAGTTATACACCATCAGTTACCAAAGAGGGCTTGCAGCTGCCAAGCATGTTTCATACTTTTCCCAACCAGCAAAATTCACTCAAGCTGCAGGGAACTTCTGCATCATTTTTTATACAAGATAAGCTCCCAGAAGCGTCCATAACTCACCAATCTTAGCCTGTTCCTCATACTTTTGCCTGTCTATCAAAATTTATACTGAAAAATACAGCTATCTCTTGGCTTGTTTCATATGTTTTCTCACCAGCATTATTCCCTCATGTAACTGTACCCTCCTGTGCTTCAACAGTGCAGAGAGAGGCTCAGAACCGCACTCAGGGGAGCCCTGAGCATCCCCTGAGGAAGTATTTGTCTATTTAAGGGGCCTCTTTTGCCCTATCCAAGTTGTCTAGCATGGCTTCTGCCCGGGGGTGTGAATTATGGCCTCTGCCTGACCAGTTACTTACCTAGTACCCAGTTATAAGTGAACCAGAATCAAGTGAAAAGGAAATAAAGGATCAATCACGAAATTATCATTGACCATTTGAACCAAATACAGGTGTTCTTGAAGTAGGTTTCTTGATAAAAGGCCTGTTATTCAGCACCTATTTTTTTAAGAGGGAAAACCCCTTATTTTTGATTAGTAAATTCATAAAAGAGGAAGAGCACAACAGAACAACCAACCAAGCTTTTTTTCCGCCCAGCTCCCTGTGGGCAAGCCCATTCTTGGGTCCTCCAACTGGTTAAACACCTTTTAGTCAACCCTTAGTCCTTTGATTGGAACTTGGAAAAAATAGTCAGAAAAGTCGAAAATTCTTGATTATTAATTGGTGGAAGCTTGCCAATAATCCAATCCAACCTGTAATAGTCTTGCAATTCCTAAAAATCTCTATTAATAATTAATCTAGGTCTGATAAGAGACCTATTTTAAGTCTCAAAGAAAACCAGCCATTAATTAAAAAAAATTATTGTGCAGACTTATTATAGTTCAGAAGGGCAGGCAATTCAAAACCATCTTAGGTTACCTCTATCTCTTCAAGATAAGTAGTAAACTAAATTCCCCTTCTAGTGACTGCCAGCAAGCAATTTGCTAAATAATTCCATTATACCTTGGAGTCTCTACACCACCCCCGCCTCCTCGGCGCAATGAGCCGCCCCACGTGGTGGGGGGTCCTCGGCCTGGTAGCGGACCCTCGGCAGGGTTCCCGGCCCAAATCTGCACATATTGTGGCGACAGGAGACATTGGAGGTTGGGTTGCGCGGAGTTGACAAGGGATATGGACAAGGGATTGGTCCGCGCGTCCGGATCGACTTTCATATTTCCAACGGGTGAGCCGGTAAGTTTCGGGCCCGACCACCCGTCCCCATTGGACCAGGTCAGGGCAAGAGCGCAGTCTGCAGGGGCCGCTTGGGTGTCGCTTGGAATTGTCACCGGGCCTGGCACGTGGCAAGCTCCGCGAGTGGAGGCGGAGGTTAGGGCGTTGGCGGTGGACAAGCGAATCTTGTGAGAGAAGATGGAGGTAGACGTGAAGGAGCGGCTGACAACTCAAGCCCCAAAGACTGGTGCGCAAGGACCGTTGGGCGACGCGCCGTTGGCCGGCTCCGGAGGGAGAAGGAAGGCCGCAGAAGTGGTGCGGCAGGTGATGGGGAGCAAGATGCCGGTCCCTCTCACGCTACGGGAGCTTGCCGCGGTCTCTCCAGTGGTTGTCAAAGAGATGGTGCAGGAGTTAAGGGAGTACGGGCGCGGCAGGGTTCCGGAAACGGTGCAGCGCGTGAACGCGGCGGAGGAAGGGGGGAACGCAAGTTGTGCCCACCCAAGGCCATGTTGGTCCCGCTTGCCTACGCTTCAATGAAGATCGCGGATTGGAAGGTGTGGGCAATGGTGGACAGCGGGTCGATGGTTAACTTGCTCCCATTGAGATTGGTGGACAAGTTGGGGTTGGTCCGGAGGAAGTGCGCCATGGGATTGGGGGCGCTCAACGGTGGTGAGTGTTGGGTGGACAGGGTGGTGGAAGGAGAGGAGGTGGAGGTTGCAAAGGTCTGGAAGCCACTGTCATTCCTTTGGGTCGAGTGCGGCAACGTGATCTTGGGTCGACCGTTTATGTTTGGGTTCCGGGCCCGGATGGCGTTCAACAAGGAGGAAGGGACGGAGGCGCTGACGGTAGAGGACGCGTCCGGGGCCAAGTTTGAGACGACGATCTCCAACCACGGGAAAGGGAAGTGGGTGCGGTCGGCGGCGGCTGGCAAGGAGATGGAATCTGACGGGGGGAACGGCTGCGAGGGCTGCCTCACGGGGGATTTTGCCTAGTCAACCGCGGCAACCGCGTGGGACAGGCTCCGGTCCCGCGCGGGCGGCTGACTAGGGAGGAGCAAGGGGGGGAGGGAAGCGCGCGGAGGGCGCGGGCGGCAGAAGTAAGTTCTTTTCCTCGGTATGCGTCACCGGGAGGTACCGCGTTTCAAAAACCCTACCATAGTGCCACGCTCCTGAGCAAAGGCGAAAGCTGCCGGTTGATTGTTGCCAGGATCCACGACAATGTGGTGACCAATCCGGGACACCACGGAAAGAAAAAAAAAAAAAGAAAAAAAAAAAAAAAAAGAACAGAAAAAAAAAAGAAAAAATATATATATATATATATTTATATTTTTAGTTGTACCCCTATGGGTACCTTCATCACCTCTCTCATCATCTTCTTCAAACCTATCTTGATTCAAGTCATCAAACCCAGAATCTTAAATCCATCCAACTCTACATTCATCCCTCAAACTTCAATCTCATCATCCCAGGGGATTCCTTCACCCATCACCCCCTCTAGCTTGCATAGATCCCATCCATCATCCCAGCCCAGCCTAAGTCATACTACAACCAACCCCAAACTTGGTCGGATTGCTCACTACCACCGCGAATTACATACAGCCACGCTTGCGACTCATTTGAATTGATCAGCATCGTCCCCACTCTCCTCCCCCTTTGATCCCTGAAGATCCAACTCTCCTCGTCCCCTGATCTAGCTCAACCAAAACCAGCGGACAATGAATCAAGCAGTCGTCCAAATCTCCCAACCATCCCCATCCTCATCCTCACCCTCGTCTACCAAGTTGATCAAGTCTGAGGATCCTACGCGCCATGCTCACCTCAAACTCAAGATCTCCACTCGACTCGAATCCAAGAACGCCAATTGAGTCAAACGTGGATCATGTTTAGAAACCTCGACTCAAGTCAATCAAATCCATTCAGATCTCAACCTCCCCTGCTACGATTCAAGCACACCGACCTCAGCAATCCATTGATTGGTCGATCAGCACTTGTACCCTGGGATTGGATTTGGAAGACCTCCCTATCATCCTGGTTGGTTAGCTACCCGGACCGCATGCTCTGTCTCATCCGTCTCATCACCCAAGGATCTCGTCGGTATCAAACTCACTAAAGTCAAGGCGACTGCTGCTCTCTTTGAATCCCGCTTGATCTCCAATTCGTCCAACAATAACTCACCCTCACTATCCCCCTCACCCTCCATCTCTCGTCGTCGTCATCATCATCATCATCATCATCACCATCACCCTTGATACCGACCAACGACCGCGAGCGCCCGCTCGCCGCCATTGGAACTTTCACCCTGTTGTCGCCGCCGATTGGGCAACAAAAGCTTTTGTCGACACCGGCGACCGCTGTCGCGGGTGTCCATCTGGTTGCCTGCGGTCATTTTTGACGCGGGCAACATCTCTTTTTCCTCTCATGTAATTTTTTTTTTTTTTTATTATTTTTTCATTTTTTCCCGCACCTATTTGTAAATCTCTCTTGTACATAGTATACAGGGCCTCATGTCTATAAAAGGAGGGGCTCTCCCCTGCCTTTTGGCCCAGCATCAGAGGATCCCATGCATCCTATGAGACCATCATCATAAGCAATTTATCCGTGGGCATCCTTCCCCACCTATCTGAGCAAATTATCCGGGTATATCTATGATTGCCCCTTGATCCTTTGAGCCTCCATACTCAAACTCTGTCCCTTGTGACTTTGATCCTTATCATCAACCAATAGCCTTGCTGGTTGAAGAGGAATTCCTGTCTGTCTGAATTCTTGAGTGTTTTATACCGCTCTGATCCCTTTTTCCGACCATACTGGTCTTGATCTCTCCTTGATCATCTTTCTGGAGCCAATCACGTTTGATTGAAGAGGTTTTATTAAGCTTAAAACCTGGAGTGTTATACCTCCCTTCATCTTTAAGGTTGAATTTCACCACGCTATTCTTGAGTCTCTTGAGAAGTGTTGGGATATTCTTGCTCAAATTCGTTATTGATTTGCTTCTAGAGCTTCATAAACAAATTGCTTTTGTTTTGTTCAGCCTCCCACAGTTATCTGGTACCCTTCAAGCGCTTGATTGCGGAGAGTTGGGCAGGTTCATTGAGAACCTGGAGGTTGGTTGGGATTGAGTTGATCTTTCCTAATCAGCTGCTGACAACCAGAGTTATTAGCTTGTGGGCGTTGTTACTTACAACTGCCTTGTTCTATTGAACTCTGAACAAACCTTGACTTATTTGTTCAAGTCTTTCCCTGCACCATCTTGCCTCAGATAGTGTTGTTTCCATCGCTACCGACAACTCTTATCCTCTTCCCTTACTTTGATTTCTCATCCATAAGGTTCTGGACCTTGATTCCGGTTACATTTAAATATTATTGTAACTCCTAGGAGGGCATCCTAAACAGCACCTTTCCCCTCCACAGAACTGCCACGGCTTAGCACCGTTTGGAGTCTTACATTTGGTCCCCCGGGCCGGGATCAAACCAGCAACCTTGGGATTTACAGTCCCAACTTGAAGAATCAACTCCGAAATCCTATCCGATTTCTCTTTCTTTTTCTGTTTGTTATTTTTTTAGATCTGATCCGTGGAGGCAGCTTGGTCTAGAAGTAAGTCCTCCCAATTTGTGCACCGCTTGGGCAAGATACTTGTTGTTTTTGGAGAAACCCTACTCTTGCCACACTCGTGAGCGACTTTGGAAATCTGCTCTTTGGATCCCCTAGGAACTCTGTTATTCGATATTGCATCTTCCGCTACTCCAACCACCCCTGTCCGACCTAAGATGGTAAAGATCAAACCTCAGAACAAGAACTTAGGCTTCAACGGTACAAATGTCGAGCAATTCTTGGACTCCTACGAAATGGCTGCTGAAGTGGATGGAGCTAGTGAATTTGATATGGCTTATCAGTTGCGATTCTTTATCTCCTCTGATGAAGTTATGGAGGTAATTGAGTCTTTTGAGGGATTTGAATCCCATAACTGGACGCTTCTCAGGGAGGCTATGTTGGCATACTGGGGTAAAATAGATGTGGCTAGGTTTACTCTGCAGGATTTGGATGCTCTGGTTTCTCAGTGGATCTCCAATGGTGGTGTTTCTTCAGCCTCTGACTATCAGATTTTTAGGAAGTCTTGGGATCCCATTCAAAACTATCTTATCCGAAACAATCACATTGACACAGTGGACAAAATTCAAGCAAAATTCTTCAAATCTTTTTTGTTGGCTGTGCAGGAAAGGATTAAAGAAGAACTGGTCAAATCTGGATCCATGATTACCACCAGGGATAATCGATTCAAGCTCCCTGTTTTCCTCACCCTTAGGAGTACTGTGGATAAAGTCATGAAAGGTAAAACTGCTCTTACCTTTGAAAAGCCTAGAACTACTGAACCAGTCCATGCTCCTTCTTTTAAAGAGTCAAACAATATTATGATTAAAATGGAGGCAGATCGTAGTCCTAAAGGAGATCCTAATTCCAATCGAGAACCTACTACTATAGATGAAATCACCAAGTTACTTAGGGCCTTTGAGAACAAAATAGATCAAAAGATTTCTTTGCTAGCTACTCCTAAAACTCCTTCTTCTGTCCCCAAATCAACTCTGGTCTGTTACTACTGTCATAGGGAAGGCCATGGAACCGGACGATGCCAAGAACTTCAGAAGGACCTAAAGGAAAAGTTGGTAGAGCAGAGGGGGAACAATTTCTTTCTCCCTAATGGTGCCCTAATCCCTTTTGACTTGTCTCGTCCTATCCGACATGTGGTGGCCTCTTACCAGCCATCACCTCCTGTGAAAGCATCTCTTGCTTCCTTTGAATTTCGATCATCCTGTGGTACCCTCCAACCTTGGTATCCTCCAGCTATTTCTTCCTCTAGTCTTGCTGGGACTACTTATCAATCTGATCCAGCCAGGAAACAACATGAGGAACCTAAACCTCATAAGGCTCCTTCCTTGCCAACTTCAATCCTTCAAAAACCCGTTAAACGTTGATCATCACTTGAGCCTCCTTCCTCTGATGTAGAAGACATGGAGGTGGAAAAGGAACCACCCATGGAAAGGTTCCCAGATCACCCTGATCCTTCTCCCTCACCTCAACCTTCTAATCCTATCTTAGATTCTGCGTCACCTGAGCTTCCTCCCTCCACCCAGCCCAAAGTTTGATTTGAAAGGGGCATCTCCAAGGATCACCCCAATGCTGTGGAGGGAGTATTAAAGAAAATTTCTGATCTCAAAATTCCTGATCTATCTGTGGCTGAACTTCTATCAATCTCTCCATCTGTTGCTGAAGGAATGAAGAAATGGGTCTCTCTTCGACGTGTGGAAATTGGCCCTGAAGAACTCAAAGTCTCCTCTGGCACTTTAATGGAGGACTCTGGTGGAACCAGTCCTTCTATAGAATCCAAACTTTATTCCTGTCCCCTTTGCTTCCTTCCTTGTTATCTTGGTGACTCAGCTAAAACTGTTTCTCCTCTTGTGGATTCTGGATCTCAGCTTAACTTAATCTCGGATGCTATGGCCTGCAAGCTCAAACTTAGTCCTAGGGTCAGCTTCAACTCTGCAGTGTATGGGATAGGAAATCAAGCTTGTGAACTGGTTGGTATTGCTGAAGATATACCGGTCAGGATTTTTCGAAATATTGTTGGAACCTGCCACTTTTGGATCACTCGTTTGGAAAGTCCTATGATCTTGGGACGACCCTTCTTAATGGACTTTGGTGCAACCCTGATGTTTTCTGATCAAGTTGGGGAGAGAATTCTTCTCCCTGATGCTGATGGCAGGAAAATTGAAGTTCCTCTTTGCTCTTTGGATTCTGGTCGTTGGGAAAGAGATTTTCCTGGTCATTCTCCCAAATCATCTTTTAAGGGGAAGCAGAAGGATAACTCTAGTTCCTCTCATTTTTTAGGGGAATAGTTGATCCTACTAATGGTTGTAGTTCTTTTCAGCCTCAGACTGAAACTCAAGGGTCAACTTCCATCCCTCAGGCTTATTTTTCATTCCTTTCATCATTCTCTTCTGAGCTCAAGAACATTAAAAAACAAAAACATATCAAAATAGAAAAATCCAAAAATATTTCTTCTCCTTCTCTCTCTGGATCTGTTGTGTCTTCTTTTCCTTCTACTTTTGAGTCTGATCAATCTTCTCTCAGTTCCGGTTTGAATCTCTGCAATGAGTCTAAACTATATCCTAATTGCAATTCCGTTTTTGGTGATTTTGGTACAAAGGAATATGGGCTTCAGTGGAGGCAATTTGGGGTACAAGTAAGTCCTCCCAATTGTGCACTGCCAGGGCAATCTTTTACCGTCATTTTCAAAACCCTACCTTGTGCCACACATGTGAGCAACGTATTATCTCTTGGTTCCCCTTTTATGTAAAAGGCACCCTTCAAGGATATTGCAGAACATTGGACTTGGAAGATGTTGGAACTTGGACTCAGCTTTTGTAATCAAGTCTCTCTGGTCAACTCTTGGAGGAAACAAGAACTTATCTCTTTTGCCACTAAGTATAAACCAGTTGCTAAGAAGATCCAACCAGTCAACCAGCCTATGCCTCTCAACCTCAATCCTCCCCTTATGCGTCCTCCTCTATCTCGCAATCCTTACTGTGGTCTTCCTCAATCTCTTACTGGTCCCTTTGTGCCTAATGGATGGGTCACTGAAGAACGTCTGAAGGTGCTCAACTTTGGTCCAGATGGATGGCTTCTTCCTGATGAGTTAAATTTAATCAAAAATGTCTTATCTCTAAGGGAAAAATCTATTGCTTTCTGTGAAGAAGAGAGAGGTCTCTTGCGGGAATCCTACGGCCTCCCTTATATCATCCCTGTAGTTGAACATGATCCTTGGCAAAAGAAAAAGATCCCTATCCCTGCTGCTAAAGTTGACGAATTCATCAAGTTGGTCCGGGAACGAGTTCGAACTGGCCTGTATGAACAGTCAACTTCTAGTTACTCCAGCCCCGTCTTCTGTGTCCTCAAGAGTAATGGTAAACTTAGAATAGTTCATGATCTTCAACCTCTTAATAAAGTTACTATTAAAGACTCTGGTATCCCTCCTGCTACTGAAGAATTTGTTGAATCCTTTGCGGGAAGAGCTTGCTATGGTTTAGGGGATATTATGGGTGGCTATGACGAACGATCCCTACATCCTATTTCTCGTCCTCTCACCACTTTCAATACTCCTCTTGGTCGATTTCAACTTACTCAATTACCTCAAGGAGCCACCAACTTGGTTGCAGTCTATCAGGCTCAGATGATGTGGATCCTCCAGGATGAAATCCCTGATCATGCTGGTATCTTTATTGACGATGGAGGAATTAAAGGTCCAGTATCTGACTATGATAATGAGCTCTTACCTTGGCATTCAGGAATTCGTCGTTTTATCTGGGAATATGCTACTACCTTGGAAAGGATTCTGTTTTGAATCAAGGAATCTGGCCTTACTGTCTCTGGATCCAAACTGGCGGCTTGTGTCCCTGCTCTGGAAATTGTTGGTCATGTGGTCTGCAAGGAAGGAAGAAGGATGGCACCAGCCAAAGTCAACAAGATCATCTCTTGGCCTACCCCAATCAATCCAACTGAAGTTAGGGGCTTTCTAGGTGTTGTCACTTATGTTAGAATCTTTATCCCATCTTTATCTGAAATCTGTGCAACCTTGCGTCGTCTAACCAGAAAAGATGCTGAATGGATTTGGACCCAAGATTGTGAATGTGCTTTCCAGCTACTCAAAAGGATAGTTGGTAAAGACATAGTTTTGAAAAAGATCTCTTATGGACCTGGAGCTGGCAAGATCAAGCTGGCTGTTGATTCTAGTTATCAATCTGTTGGGGCCATCCTTACTCAGGAAGATGAAAATGGTTGGGACCGTCCTGCTCTTTATGAATCTTTGTTGTTTTCAGATGTAGAATCTATATACTCCCAGCCCAAACTGGAACTCTGTGGTGTGGCTCAAATGATGAAGAAACTTCAAACCGTTCTCTGGGGCCAACATTTCGAATTGCAAGTTGATGCTTGATCCATCATTGAAATGATCAACGCTCCCAGTCTTCCCAATGCTCCTATGACTCGTTGGGTGGCCTTTATCCAGCTTTTCTCTTTTGATATTGTTCACGGGCCGGGAAAATCTTTTACCATGCCTGACGGTTTATCTCGACAACCTCTTGGGGACAACAAATCTGATGTTGGAACCAATTTCAATGAAGAGGAACCTTTAATTCAACCTATTTTCTCTTTTTCTTCTCAAAATTATTCTGGCTTTCAACAAGGCTTCTGGTTTAAATTAGAGCAGTACCTTTCAACTCTTCAAAAAACTCCTGATCTCTCTGCTAAGGAATTTTGATCTCTTAAACAAAAGTCTTCTAATTTTTTTGTTCAAGGTTCTAGACTTATGAAGAGAGGCAATCCTTGTGCTCTTATTGTTGTTACTATTCCCTCTAAACAAGATTCTATCCTTGAAAGTCTCCATGAAGGCCTTGGTCATTGTGGGGAAACTGAAACTTATCGACGACTATCCGAACGGTTCTGGTGGCCATCTTTGAAGAAATCCGTCTCCCAATGGTGCAAGAGTTGTGAAATTTGTCAAAAACGTGATCTTAGGCGCCCAGCCAAAATTTGTTATCCTACTGGGGAGTCCACTGTCTTTGGAAGGATTGCTATGGATGTGGTTCATATTAAGGCAGGTGGTGCTAAGTACCTCATTGTGGCTAGAGATGATTTTTCCGGATGGGTTGAAGCAAAATTTCTTAAGAACCTTAGCTCTGAATCAGTGGCAGCTTTCCTCTATGAGACCTGGACAATGCGTTATGGCCTGGCTCAATCTTACTCTAATGATGGTGGCTCTGAATTTGGGGGCAAGCTTGCTGAAATGATCCAATCCCTTCCTGGACAACATAGAGTTACTACTCCTTATTATCCTGAAGGCCAAGGCATGGTGGAACAAGGCCATGCCCCTTTGAAGGCTGCACTTGTTAAACTGGCTGGTGAAAGTGGCAAGAATTGTTGCAAATTCCTTCCTCTTGTTCTCTTCTCTGATCAAATCTCAACCAAAAGGACTACTGGCTACTCACCTTATGAAATCATCTTTGGTCAAAGAGCAGTCCTTCCTTTGGATCTGGAAATGGAATCTTTCTTGGGTATCTCTTGGGAGGAGGTGTCCTCAACTACTGATCTGTTAGTTGCTAGGTCCAAGCAACTGGAGCAAAGTGAAGACGTTCGTGATGAAGCTTATCAAACAATGATGGAGTCCAGAGCAAAATCCGTCCAGTATTGGGAGGAAAAGCACTCTAATCGAATCAGGGAGCCCTTGAACCCTGGTGACCTAGTTTTAGCTTATAATCAATCTTTGGAGACCCAGTGGGGCAAGCTTTTCTCTAATCGTTGGAATGGCCCTTATCGAGTGGTTCATCAAGTTAGAGGTGGATCTTATGTCTTGGAGGAGCTGGATGGTACTCAGTTGGCCAGAAGGTTCTCTGATGATCAAGTCAAGAAGTTTCATTGTTGTGGGGGCAACTTATCTCAGAAGTAAGTCCTCCCAATTTGTGCACCACCAGGGTCATTTGCTGCGTTTTTTGTTTGTAAACCTCTACTGCATGCCACATATGTGAGCACCTGGGAAGCCCTCCTTGTTCTATTCCTGCCGCTTCAAGGGCTCATTTGGAAGAATCAAGATATTTTCCTCAACTCGTCAATTGCTCTCAAGATCAAGAAATGGCCAATCTTTGCTTCAATTTCTTTGTTCCCTGCTTTTTTTTAATCCCTTCAAATTTTAGATGCAGACTAGGGACAGTCTGTAAGTTGGGGAGAGATGTGATGACCAATCCGGGACACCACGGAAAGAAAAAAAAAAAAATAATAATAATAATAATATATATTTTTTTTTTAGTTGTACCCCTATGGGTAACTTCATCACCTCTCTCATCATCTTCTTCAAACCAATCTTGATTCAAGTCATCAAACCCAGAATCTTAAATCCATACAACTCTACATTCATCCCTCAAACTTCAATCTCATCATCCCAGGGGATTCCTTCACCCATCACCCCCTCTAGCTTGCATAGATCCCATCCATCATCCCAGCCCAGCCTAAGTCATACTACAACCAACCCCAAACTTGGTCGGATTGCTCACTACCACCGCGAATTACATACAGCCACGCTTGCGACTCATTTGAATTGATCAGAATCGTCCCCACTCTCCTCCCCCTTTGATCCCTGAAGATCCAACTCTCCTCATCCCCTGATCTAGCTCAACCAAAACCAGCGGACAATGAATCAAGCATTTGTCCAAATCTCCCAACCATCCCCATCCTCATCCTCACCCTCGTCTACCAAGTTGATCGAGTCTGAGGATCCTATGTGTCATGCTCACCTCAAACTCAAGATCTCCACTTGACTCGAATCCGAGAACGCCAATTGAGTCAAACGTGGATCATGTTTAGAACCCTTGACTCAAGTCAATCGAATCCATTCAGATCTCAACCTCCCCTGCTACAATTCAAGCACACCAACCTCAGCAATCCATCAATCGGTCGATCAGCACTCGTACCCTGGGATAGGATTTGGAAGACCTCCCTATCATCCTGGTTGGTTAGCTACCCAGACCGCATCCTCCGTCTCATCCGTCTCATCACCCAAGGATCTTGTCGGTATCAAACTCAGTAAAGTCAAGGCGACTGCGGCTCTCTTTGAATCCCGCTTGATCTCCAATTCGTCCAACAATAACTCACCCTCACTATCCCCCTCACCCTCCATCTCTCGTCGTCATCATCATCATCATCATCATCATCACCATCACCCTCAATACTAACCGACAACCGCAAGCGCCCGCTTGCGGCCGTCAAAACTTTCACCCCGTTGTTGCCGCCGATTGGGCAAAGACAGATGTTGTTGACACCCGCAACCGCTGTCGCGGGTGTCCATCTGGTTGCCCGCGGTCATTCTCAACGCGGGCAACATCTCTTTTTCCTCTCATGTAATTTTTTTTTTTTTATTATTATTTTTTCATTTTTTCCCGCACCTATTTGTAAATCTCTCTTGTACATAGTATACAGGGCCTCATGTCTATAAAAGGAGGGGCTCTCCCCTGCCTTTTGGCCCAGCATCAGAGGATCCCATGCATCCTATGAGACCATCATCATAAGCAATTTATCCATGGGCATCCTTCCCCACCTATCTGAGCAAATTATCCGGGTATATCTATGATTGCACCTTGATCCTTTGAGCCTCCATACTCAAACTCTGTCCCTTGTGACTTTGATCCTTATCACCAACCAATAGCCTTGCTGGTTGAAGAGGAATTCCTGTCTGTCTGAATTCTTGAGTGTGTTATACCGCTCTGATCCCTTTTTCCGACCATACTGGTCTTGATCTCTCCTTGATCATCTTTCTGGAGCCAATCACGTTTGATTGAAGAGGTTTTATTAAGCTTAAAACCTGGAGTGTTATACCTCCATTCATCTTCAAGGTTGAATTTCGCCACGCTATTCTTGAGTCTCTTGAGAAGTGTTGGGATATTCTTGCTCAAATTTGTTATTGATTTGCTTCTAGAGCTTCATAAACAAATTGCTTTTGTTTTGTGCAGCCTCCCAAAGTTATCTGGTACCCTTCAAGCGCTTGATTGCGGAGAGTTGGGCAGGTTCATTGAGAACCTGGAGGTTGGTTGGGATTGAGTTGATCTTTCCTAATCAGCTGCTGACAACCAGAGTTATTAGCTTGTGGGCGTTGTTACTTACAACTGCCTTGTTCTATTGAACTCTGAACAAACCTTGACTTATTTGTTCAAGTCTTTCCCTGCACCATCTTGCCTCAGATAGTGTTGTTTCCATCGCTACCAACAACTCTTATCCTCTTCCCTTACTTTGATTTCTCATCCATAAGGTTCTGGACCTTGATTCCGGTTACATTTAAATATTATTGTAACTCCTAGGAGGGCAGCCTAAACAGCACCTTTCCCCTCCACAGAACTGCCACGGCTTAGCACCGTTTGGAGTCTTACAACAACGACGACGGACGCGTGCGGATGGTTAGGTGTAACGCGGGGCGGTATAAGCCTGTGGCGCGAAAGGTCCGGCCTCGGAACAAACCAATGCCGCAGGGGCTGAACGGGCCCCTGAGACTGATCATCTGGTCTTGGGATCCCTGGGTAATTCCATTGAAGACGTCGGGGTGGGTAACCCGGTTGGCGCGGATCACGGATGAAAGGATCAAGGCGCTTAACTTTGGGCCGGCAGGGTGGTTGAGTGCGGAGGAGAAGGATTTGCTGGCATCGGTATTGGTGCTTCGCGAGAAGGCCCTTGCCTTCAGGCTGGACGAGCACGGATTGTTGAAAAGAGAGATTGGCAACCCCTACGTAATCCCCACGGTGCCGCACAAACCCTGGCAAATCAAGCCGATTCCGATCCCTTGGACCGTACGGGAGCCCTTTCTGGAGCTGGTCCAGGAGCGTGTTAGAACGGGTTTGTACAAGCAGTCCACATCGAGCTACTCTAGCCCAATCTTTGCGGTTGTTAAACAGGACAGGAAGTTGCTGAGGATTGTCCATGACCTGCATCAGCTGAATTCATTCACCATCCGGGATGCGGGATTGCCGCCGCGGGTGGAAAAGTTCTTGGAATCAATGGCGGGGCGCGCTTTTTACGGACTGGTTGATGTGATGGGGGGGTACGATCAGCAGGAGCTCCACCCCAATTCGCGGCCGTTGACCGCGTTCGAAACAGGGCTGGGAAGAATGCAGTTGACGCGGCTGCCGCAGGGCGCGACAAACTCGGTGGCAGTTTACCAGGCTCAGATGACGTGGATACTACGGGAAAACATCCCGGAGGGGGCTCTGATCTTCATTGACAATGCGGGGATCAAGGGGCCAAAGACGGACTACGGGGGCGCGGTGTTGGAGGAAGCCCCAAGGATTCGCCGCTTTGTCTGGGAATACGCAAGGACGTTGGAGCGGATCTTGTTCCGGATTGAGGAGGCGGGGCTTACGGTGTCGGGGAGTAAGTTGGCAGTTTGCGTTCAGGCGCTGGAGGTGCTGGGACACGTGGTGGGCGCCGACGGCCGGAGGATCGCAGAGAAGAAACGGAAAAAAGTCCTTGAATGGCCAACTCCACGGACGCCTTCGCATATCCT
Source organism: Puccinia polysora (assembly GCA_025617555.3). NCBI lineage: Eukaryota > Fungi > Basidiomycota > Pucciniomycetes > Pucciniales > Pucciniaceae > Puccinia > Puccinia polysora. The sequence continues at coordinate 36,648,869 of CM062619.1, read as the reverse complement.
CCAGTTTTTGGGGCTGTGCAGCTACTTCCGCATGTTCATTGAGCGGTTCGCAGAGGTGGCAAGTCCACTGCGGGCACTTACGCGTAAGGGTGCGGCATGGGAGTGGACGGCGGGGTGTGATGCTGCCTTCACGAAGCTCAAGGAGATTGTGGGGCGCGACATCGTCCTCCGGGACCTTGACTATGATTTGGGAGGGATCGGCCTGGCCGTCAAATCTAGCAAACTCGGCGCGGAAGGCGTTCTGACGCAGGAGGAGGATGGTAAGGATAGGCCAGTTCTTTATGAATCTGTAACCTTCACCGCGATCGAGAGTCGGTATTTGCAACCGAAGTTGGAACTGTGCGGGGTCACCAAGATTGTGCGGAGGCTGCAGCATTTGCTTTGGGGGGTGAATTTTGAACTCTTGGTGGACGCGGAGGCTCTGGCGCGGATGATCAATTTGCCAATGCTGCCAAACGCCCCTATGACTAGGTGGGTTGCGTTCCTTCATCTCTTTGCCTTTAGTGTGGTTCATGTTCCAGGGAAGGCGTTCACAATTCCCGACGCGCTGTCGCGGTACCCGCGCGAGGATCCGTTCAAAGGAGCGGAACACTTGGACGTGGAATCTCCAGTTATCCGGGTGGGCATGATGGAGACGGAGGTTGCCCTTCCGCTGCAGCAGTCCGGGCGTTACCAGAGGTTGTGCTTCTTTCTGCAGGGTCTCCAATTTCCGGAAGGTACGTTGGAAATGGTAATTCGGTGGGCAAAACGGCGGACGACCAACTACTATTTGCAGGAGGGGCAACTGTGGTGGCGGTGCACCCCCGTGCCCCTGGTGGTTGCGACATCAAGGAGGGACCAGGAGGTGATTCTGTGGTATCTTCACGATGACCTTGGGCATTGGGGCAAGATCAAAACGCGGCGGCGGGTGAAAGCAAGGTTCTGGTGGCGGGGGGTGGTACGCGCGGTGCGCGAGTGGGTGAAGTCATGCGAGGCTTGTCAGAGGCGGAGTTCTAGTCTCCCAAGGGAGGTGGGTCACCCTACGGGGGAGGACGCCTTGTTTGGATGGGTCTCCCTTGACGTGGTTCACATCAAAGCGGGGAAGTTCGCATACCTGCTGGTCGCGCGGGACAATTTGTTGGGTTGGGTCGAGGCGCATCCGCTGGTCAAGCTGTTGGCAGAAAGGGTCGCCCAGTTTTTGGAGGAAAATTGGTTTGTGCAGTATGGTTCGCTCCGACTGGTCACCGTCAACGGGGGCGCGGAGTTCCGAGGCCGCTTGATGGGGTTGGTTCAGAGCTGCGGGGCTAAGTTTGGGAGGGTCACGGAGTACTACCCCAAGGGTGCTGGGATGATTGAACGCTGTGGAAACTAAAGGGGGCAACACCCCTGAAGTCGTCCTCAAGTTCTGGAAGTTATTGATCAAAGCGTCTGTAAGGAGATTGAATGCAGCCGTTCAAGAGAAAGATAGAGTGAGAGGGAGGGAGCAATAATAAGATGAATTCCTTCTTTTCCAATCCAATCCAATCCAATGCCATAAAAAGTAATATCCTAAAGTGCATTCCAGTCCGTAAAGCGAGGTGAAGTGAAGTCAAGTGGGTTGAAGTGTTTTTCCTGTCCTTCCCTCCCCCTTCGTGCTTCCTCTTCAACCTGGAGTTGAGGGCAAAGTATTTAAGTCCTCCCTCTCAACCTTAACCTAAGTAAAACCACAAGTAAGCAAGAATGATGAAATACAACCCTAAGCACAGAACCCTAGCCCAATCCTACCCCTCCATCCCTTGCCCCATAACCCATGCCCCTCAATATCAACGTACGCCAGGCTTGCCTTCCCGGGCGCGTCCGCCCAACAACCCGTTCCAGGTATCTGCGTACCCGCGTGACCCAATCCGCGCGTCTTGCGATGCACGGTCCACCTGGTCCGCGCGAGCCATCCAATCCGCGCAAGCTTTCCAATCCGCGCAAGCCTTCCGACCCGCGCAAGCTTTCCAATCCGCGCAAGCTTTCCAATCTGCGCAATCCGTCGTCTCCCGTCTCCAGGTGCTGAGCCCAACCCAACCGCTGCTGGGCCTACCTGACTGCTGCTGAGCCCGCAGCGCGGCTAGCTGCGACAAGGCCCTTCCCATTGCTGAGCGCGCCGCCTGCAGCCCTTTCCTGACTCGCGTCCATAAAAAAGCACCACATCCCCCCCCAACTTGAGTTATGTCCCCAGAGATCTCCCACCATCTCACCTTCCGTAGTTATCCTTCCTCCTTTGTATTTAGCGCCTATACACAAAAAAAAGACATACGTTGTGCGCAATTGAGTAGCCTTTGGGCTTGTGAGTCCCTGAGCAAGAATAAGAACCGCGCGCAATATCTGCGCCTTGGAGAGAGAAGATCAGCGCCAGTGAGAAATCGGAAAAGGTGAGAAATTCGCGCCAGTGAGAGTCTGAAGGTGAGAAATCCCTGCCAGTGAGAGTCTGAAGGTGAGAAATCCGTGCCAGTGAGAGTCTGAAGGTGAGAAATCCGCACCAGTGAGAGTATCCGCAAGAGTACATGGGGAGACAGAAAAGGAAGAATGAATAGATAAGAAGGAACAAGAATTTTTTTTTTTTTTTTTTTTTTTTTGAGTCCGCGTCCTGCGTCCCAACTCCGACCTTCCACCCCGCGCTAGCTCCCCCCCCCAACTCTGCCGCTTTCCTCAGCCAACCGCACCCCACCCATTGCCAGATCCGCGGCGCGTTGCCTCAACCAATCCCGCAGGGACATTGTTTGCAAATTGTTGTCCCAGACCGCCTAGGTGCACCTCCCGCCACCAAGACCCTCCTGCATCCTTTGAAATTTGAGCCCATCCGCGCGCAAAACCCAAACAAAAGCGAACACCCCCAGACATCCTTACAACAACCCGCCATGGAGGAGGAAAGAGGCTGTGAAACCCTTTCAATCCCAGCTCTCTTCTCCCCCACCCCGTCCACACAACATCCTTCACCCTTTGCCGTTCTTGCGGCCTTGTTCTCCCCTCTGGAGATTTCTGACCGCTCCCTGCCCGCCAGACTACGCGTGACCACTTGATCCTTCCGCTCCACCCCACCGTCTTTCCATTCTGCGCCTTTCCTTTCCGTTGCTGCCACTACACTTTCCAAATGCGCGCTCCCCGCCGTTAAAGAGGTCCGGCTTGGGTCGTGATTCTCCAACGTGTGGTCCGTCTCTTCTGCCGCCGCGTGTACCTTCTTTGCAAGATCCGTCCGCCGCTTGCCAATTCCCAGTCCGCACGGAGCATCCATTTCCCGTTCCGTTGTCCTTGCCCGCTTCCTGTCAGTAGGCCGCACCGGTTCCATCGAGTCCCGCTTTCCCAACACGTTCTTAGCCCCCACTGGGGAAACCAATTCCGCGTTTGAATCTGATGTCCAGTCCCTTTGTCCCGTCCGCCAACGGTTGTTGCCCTCCCCATTTGCGCACACGCGGGGCGCAGAAGCGCTGGGAGACTGAATACTCTCCAGATAGGCCTCGAGGCCCCTTGCCACCTCCGCAAGTTTGCTAGCCCAAGAGATGGTTGCCAGTGGTGGGGCCGGAACATACTCTGCCCTGTAGTACTCCAGTTCCGCATAGTCCACTTCTGCTTGCAACCGGGTCCCGTTGCGCGCGCCTGCCTTGTAACCCAATTCTGCGGATGGCTTGAGATTGTCCTTCCGAAAGCAAGAACCGCGCCTCCCCCATCTTGCCAGCATGTCCTCCTTCAGTTCTGGCCAATCCAGGTTCAGGTAGCCATCCATCTCCTCCACATCCCAACGCGCTTCCACGTCCTTGATGAACAGGACAACATGGCGCACCTTCTCAAAATCCAAAACGCCTTCAGAGTCCGTGATTGTTTCATACCGCGAGATGAATTGCTCCACTTCCGCAATGTTGAGTCAAATATGCGGGTAAATCCATGGGGTAGCACAGAAGCCATGGGAGGAGGAAGGAAGAGAAGCGGCTGTTGGTAGCATCCGTGAGTACCTTTGAGAGACTTTGACAAAATATCTTTCCCGGCCAGACCCCCAGATGTGGAAACTAAAGGGGGCAACACCCCTGAAGTTGTCCTCGAGTTCCGGAAGTTATTGATCAAAGTGTCTGTAAGGAGATTGAATGCAGCCCTTCAAGAGAAAGATAGAGTGAGAGGGAGGGAGCAATAATAAGATGAATTCCTTCTTTTCCAATCCAATCCAATCCAATGCAATAAAAAGTAATATCCTAAAGTGCATTCCAGTCCGTAAAGCAAGGTGAAGTGAAGTCAAGTGGGGTGAATTGTTTTTCCCGTCCTTCCCTCCCCCTTTGTGCTTCCTCTTCAACCTGGAGTTGAGGGCAAAGTATTTAAGTCCTCCCTCTCAACCCTAACCTAAGTACAACCACAAGTAAGCAAGAATGATGAAATACAACCCCTAAGCACAGAACCCTAGCCCAATCCTACCCCTCCATCCCTTGCCCCATAACCCATGCCCCTCAATATCAACGTACGCCTGGCTTGCCTGCCCGCGCGCGTCCGCCCAACAACCCGTTCCAGGTATCTGCGTACCCGCGTGACCCAATCCGCGCGTCTTGCGATGCACGGTCCGCCTGGTCCGCGCGAGCCATCCAATCCGCGCAAGCTTTCCAATCCGCGCAAGCCTTCCGACCCGCACAAGCTTTCCAATCCGCGCAAGCTTTCCAATCTGCGCAATCTGTTGTCTCCCGTCTCCAGGTGCTGGGCCCAACCCAACCGCTGCTGGGCCTACCTGACTGCTGCTGAGCCCGCAGCGCGGCTAGCTGCGACAAGGCCTTCCCATTGCTGAGTGCGCCGCCTGCAGCCCTTTCCTGACTCGCATCCATAAAAGAGCACCACAACGCGGTCACCAGCCAATCAAGGACGCGCTGGTGAAGATGTGTGGCGAGGATGGGAAGCGGTGGCAGGAGACCCTTCCGGTGGTCCTCTTTGCGGACAGGATATCGGTCAAGGGCTCAACGGGCTACTCGCCTTATGAACTCCTCTACGGGCAGCGCCCGGTCCTTCCAGTGGACATTGAGCTGGAGACTTTCTTGGGCATTGATTGGTGGAAGGTGAAGACCTCCGCGGAGCTTGTGGAGGCGCGCGCCAAAAAGCTTCTCCGGAGGGACGAGACCCTGGAAAAGGCCGCGGATAGGTTACAAAGGACCAGGACGGCGTTGGTCCGCAACTGGGACGAGCCCTGTTCCCATTGTCTCCGGGATCCGTTGCGGAAGGGGGACTTAGTGTTGCTTTACGACCGTAGTTTGGAGTCTCAGTGGGGTAAGCTCTTTGCCAACCAATTGAACAGCCCCTTCCGCGTGGCATCCAAGTTCAAAGGCAGGAGTTATCAACTCGAGGAATTGGATGGGGCGCCGCTCAAACGGAAGGCCGCGGCTTTGCACGTGAAGCGCTTCTTGGCACGCGGCTCAACCTCCTTTGACGAGACAGCTGGCAATGGCGCGGACGCGCGGGACAAAGCCAAGGGTCCAGAATCGATGGGCGGGTTGGGTTTGTTGGTTGAGGAGGAGCCCGCGCTTGACGCGCCGCCCCGGAGGAGTAAAAGGCTCCGAGTCGCTGGGGACAGTCGTCAAGTTGGGGGGGCGCGAGTAGGGCAAAAACCTGATTTGGTGAGGGGGTGTTCTAACCGGTTCACAGCCGGGATGACTAGACACCCCAGAATGTCCGTTTTCCTATTTCTTGTATAAATTGGTTTCGCAAATTGGTACTGGTGTCGGCTGTGTTTGGTTTTTAGGGACGCGGGAGCGGCGCAAGCCGGTTCTGTAAACGCGAGGATGAGCCCCGCGGATGGGCACGCGGGACAATGAGCGGAGGCCCCATCATAAAAAAAATATATATATATATATATAGTAATCTTTTTCTTTAAGGTTTGGATCTTTTTCTCTCTTTTTCTCTCGACCTGTTGTCTTGTGTATGGAGTAATAGGTACGGATTATGGGTGGAACACGCGCGGGACAAGTCTGATTTGGTAAGGGGGTGTTCTAGCCGGTTCACAGCCGGAACAGCTAGACACCCCAGAGTGTTTGTTTCCCTTATGTCCTCTTTCTCTCTCTTGGATAACTGTGTGAGCACGGGTGTAGGGTTGTTTTGTTTATTGCAGGGTGGGTACGGGGAACTGTGTGGCAGTTTGGCTGGGGCGGACCAGGTACCTTCTGGAAACCTTTGTTGGCTCAGTGCACGGGCGGGGTGCGGATCTCAATTTTGTCTCATTCCCAACCCCGCTCTCATTCTTGATCTCACTCTCACTCATAACGCACGTACGCGGAATTCTCTCAAGGCTCTCACAAGATGGCGCGGCAAAAGTCTTTCTTTGCAAAAGGGCGGGGAATAGGAACTATGAAAAAAAATAGGAAAAGGGGGGGCAATCCGTCTAAGTCAAGCGGGTCCTCATCATATCCTCCGTGTCCGCGTAAGCTGCCGCAACCAGGGTTTGGAAGGCTGCCAAGAGTTCCCAACGGTAATCAGTGGTGTGGGCTTGAGGGAACGCCAGGAATTGCCGGAGTAGCCCGTCCGCGTCGTCCGCCATCGCATTGAACCTTGCAAGCGGGAGAGCTGGGAGGACAGGAATGTCCGGAATCTCGGGCGGGTTGGGGGGAGGCGGGACCGGGGAGGAGGCAGCCTCCGGGGGACCATCTGGACCGCTTGGACTGACAGGAGGCGACGACGGGATAATGATGGGTGACGCGGGCGGTTGAGGGGTGCCTTGCGGGGTTGGGGGCCTCTCGTCCTAGTCCGACGAGTGATGGGAGGCCGGAGGAGGGGTCGGGCTTGGAGCCGGGGCTGGAGGAGCCGGAGCCGGAGGAGCCGGAGCTGGAGTAGGAGCGGGAGCCGGAGGAGGACCAGGGGCACGACGCCGGAGAATCTCATCAAGTTGCAGGTCCCTTGCGCCTTGCGTCACTCAAACCCAGTCCGCCCAGAATTTCATGGCCGCCCGGTATGCCGCAAAGTTTGGGTAATTCTCCTTGCGGGGAGGTCCAGCGCAACGGTATGGAGAGGTGGAGTTGCGGTCCAAGCTTGGGGAGGGACGGCCAGGGGGCAATCCAGGAGGAGTCCACGAGTGCTCCGAGACCAAGTCATCGTCGGAAACCACGAACGAGTCCGGAAGGGCCCTCTTGCACGGCCGGGGACAAGAGCCGGATGAGGGTGGAGGGAATGGCATACCCTCCCCCAGCAAGCAGCGGCGGTGACCGCAACGGCAGGAACCGCAGGCACGTCGACCAGGGGCAATCGTGCAGACTAGCCCATTCCGGGCACAGAAATTGCAGAGGATCATGGCGAAGGCGGGGAGCGGAGGAGGAGCGCGGCTAAGACGGCTAGGGGTGGAAGCGGTTCGGTAGGTGCGGCAGGGGCAAGGTGATGATGGAAGGACCTCTGGGGACAGAAATCAACTTGGGGGGGGATGTGGTGTCGTATTTATAACCCCGGATCGAGAGCTGCGTCGCGGGCTGCGCGCTCAGCAGTTGGGTAGGTTGGGCTCAGCATCTGGCATGCGCGCGGTCTCAGCAGTGCCTGCTGCGGGCTCCTCAGCAGTAGGGGCTGTGGGGCTCAGCACAAGGTATGGGTTGGGCCTACCTTAGGCGGCGCCGGGCCACAACCCGCCCAGAAGAAGCGGACCAAGTGATGGAGCCGGCCTGACCAAGCTCGCGGGTGGCTAGTCCGGAAGGCAAGGGCGGGGCGATCATGGGCTATACGCGCTGGGGAGGCCCGCGCGGGCATAAGCATGGGCTGACCCGCGGATCGCGGGATCCGCCGACGGCGCGGACCGAAACACGGGGGGCTCGGAGTAGGGCGCGGCGGAGGGCCGCGCCATGAGAAGGACAAACCGGGCAACATTAATACCGAAGGGCGCGGGTAATGGCAAGGGATGGAGGGATAGGGTTGGGCTAGGGTTCTGCGGCTTAGGGTTGTATTTCATCACTCGTTCTTGTTGTTTGTGGTTGTACTTAGGCTAGGGTTGAGGGGGAGGACTCAAGACCTCACCCTCAACTCCGGGTTGGGGAGGATCATCATCACCTTACGGAGGGAGAAGGAAGGAATTTCATCATATCATCACTCTCTCTTCTTAAAACTCATTGCGCCCAATCATCTTACAGACGCTAGACCAATAACTTCCGGAACTCAGGACAACTTGAAAAGGTAACTCTTCTTAAGTTTCCACACTGGATCATCCAAAGATGATTGGACCAACTTTTTTTTCATCCATCACCACCAGCATCCCATTGATCACCACCGTTGATATTGTTGACAAGAAGACAGTGGCAATGTGTCTTTCCTTTTTTCTGATCCGACCGCCGCTGTTGGGGCTCATTTGATGGCAGCCCTCTCTCCTTTCTTTTTTGGAGACAACCCTTGCTCTTCTGCAAGCCTTGCACCGTCTTTTCTTGGTTGCTTTAACCAATAAACCCCCCCTTCCTGATCATCATCCACCTTGCAATCAATCACCCTTGCCAAGCGGGGAAGATCCTTGCATTCGCCTCTGATATTCCCTTGCGCTTGCGCAATCACCATTGCACTCTTTGTCCCCACCCCGGTCATCCAAAGACAGTCAAGCCACCCAAAATCTTGGTCCTCCTCAATCCTTGTCCTTGGCAAACCTCCTTTGGTCAGCTGGTCTCCCCTTGTGGCTGCTTGCACCTGTTGCTTGCAGCTTGTTCATCCAATTGATCCTCCCATCTCCATCAACTTGCTCTGATTGTTTTAATTGAGCAAAGATGATCATCATCTCCCACACCCTTTTTTTCTTGTCCATCACCCGCATCTCCAACCAATGCTCTCTCTGCTACCCATCCAATCCTCTGCCAAATTCATTTCTGATGCCGGCAAACCAACATTGTTGTTTGCGGCCTTCCAAACTCTTGTACCAACCACAACCAATGACCGCAAGCGTTGCTTGCGGCTGTTGGTGACCTCAATCCACCCCCTAGCTCACTGGTCTCCCGCGCAGCTTGTCTGTTGCCCGCCCGGGTCTCTGTGGTTCCGCCGGCGGCTGTTGCCCGGGCCTGTCAGCCTGTCCATGCGGCCTCTCACCTGCTACTCTCCTTCCCGTGCCCATCATTGGCATGCGCTGGTGTCTTTCCATTCCTGTTCATCCATGATTTCAATTTTTTTTGAGTTGTTGTTTGTTTCTTTTTCTTTTATTTTCTCATGATGAAATTAAAAAAAAAAATTCCGCACTCATTTGTAAGTATCTCTTGTAAATAGTCAACATGCCTCTTGTCTATAAAAGGAGGTTCTCTCCCCTGCCTTTTTCCAATCATCCATGGGAGTGTGTGTGTATTTTCCCCCCCAGTTATTATCAGTGAATTAAATTCCTCATCCTTATCCTGGGTATATCTGTTGATTTCCGCTTGATCCTTTGATCCTCCATACTCAAATCTTTGATCTGTCAATCTGTGACATTGATCCTTATCACCAACCATAGCGTTGCTGGTTGAAGATAATTCTGTCTGCTGGAATTCTTGAGTGTGTTATACCACTCTTGATCTCTTTTTCCACCATACTCAGCGCCGCTCTGAGTCATACGCCACCTCCTTCATTGTATTTTATGAATAAACCTCCAGTTCTCACTCTCAAACCCCAGAGAGAGCTGCCTGTTCCTACCCTCTCACCCTTGCCTGTGTCTACCTTGTCTGATCCTTGCCTGATCATCTTTTCCAGATCCAGTCACATTTGACTGAGAGGTTTCTTTAAGCTTGAAACCTGGAGTTTTAGACCTCCCTTTATTCTTTAAAGTAGAATTCCGCCATGCTACTCTTGAGTTCCTTGAGAAGTGTTGGGTTATTCTTGTTTGAATCTGCTACTTCTTTGCTTCTAGAGCTTCATAAACAAATTGTTTTTGTTTTGTTCAGCCACCCAAAGTTATCTGGTACCCTTCAAGCGCTTGATTGCGGGGAGTTGGGCAGGTTCATTGAGAACCTGGATGTTGGTTGGGATTGAGTTGATCTTTCCTAATCTTCTGCCAATTACCAGAGTTCTTATCTTGTGGGTGTTGTTACTTACAACTGCCTTGTTCCATTGAACCCTGAACAAAACTTTGACTTATTTTGTTCAAGTCTTTCCCTGCACCATCTTGCCTCAGATAGTCTTGATTCCATTGCTACTGACTATTCCCAAACTCATCCCTTACATTGATTCCTTATTTAAAAGTTTCTAGACCTTGATGCTGGTTACATTTAAATATTATTGTAACTCTTAGGAGGGAAGCCTAAACAGCACCTTTCCCCTGCACAGAACTTCCTGTGGCTTAGCACTGTTTGAAGTCTTACAGCAGTCTTTTAAGAAACACTGCATAAAAGTTTCAAAGTAAGCACTACCAGCAGAGATCAATAGAAGAAGCAATAAAGTGGCATACTCTGAGTTTGGCATCATTTACTTCTGCCTCCCTCTTGGTTTTAGAGGCCCCATACTTGGCCCAAAGAGTCATGAAACTTTTACATCCTTCATTGTCACTACTGAAGCGCACTATAAAGTTTACTTGGATGTTTTTAGACAATTTCCAGGAGCACAACTGTCTGGATGACTCAGGGAAACTGTTTTTAATAGAAAAAATAAGATCTTTCTTATGGTCTGTCACAAATACTTTTGGAAGCCTCTTTTGACAATAAGCCAACTCCTTTAATGAATTCAACTCCCAAATGTAGAACTCATATGTTTCTTTTGTTATAAAAACAACAGCCTTTTCAAAAGTCTTTTTGTTGGCAGTCATTCCTACAACATGCAATAGAGGGATGTTGTATCTATTCATTTTATAGGTACAATCCAACAATGCAATATGATGGTATTTTTTCAAAGTTTTTTAGACTCAGGATTAGGCAAGAAAAGGGCCTCTAAGTGACTCTCTCCACCAAATTTGGACCTTGAAACCCACCAGGATTCCTGGAGCTTTTCCAATAGAGTGTCCATAACACCTTTCCCATCCAGTTCAGCAAGCTTTACCTTTTGCTTATTGTTATAGATTGTTCTATTGTCAATGTATTCTCCACCATCAATCTTGCTCAATTTCCTTTTAAATTGAACTTTATTGAGACAATCTTTCATTCCTTTGCTAAGTAAATCTAATGCTTTACCTGATATTCTCCTCAGTTGAGGATGCACTGAAGGATTTTCTGATGGCTGATGATTGTGTGGGCCATTTCTAATGGAGAGATGCCATGTGGGATCTGCTACTTTCCTACTTTCACAGATCATGAATTGACACCCAACCTTCCTAGTGTGAGTTTGCCTTTGATTTTTGTTGATACATGGCCCTTCAAAACCCCAAATCTGTCACAAGCTATGTCAGCTTGCTAATATTGCAAAGCAAGCTGCAAAAGTAACAAAAATAACCTAAAAATAATAATATTAAAATTAACTTAAGAAGAAGTAGGAAATCTTGCAGAAATGGACTCTCCACCCAAAATTAGGTAGGGTCACTCACTGAACCCACCCTTCAAATCCAACTCCTTATAATTTGAATAATTAAAGAAATGAAAGACCAAAATACCACGACACCACTATGGGAGGTTTTGGCCAATTAAATATTTCACATGTACTTTGACGTATAGATTTCACACCTAAAATTCAGTCAGAATTGAGGTGTTGTGTATATTTTAGGAGTTACATACAGAAATGTGTTTTGTCACAATTCCCCCATGCAGCCGCGGCAACAAATACACCTGCGCAAGGCTGAGCAGAAGCACTGCCACCCTGTAAGCGTACCCTGAAAAGCATTTTACACAGCCCCAGGCCTCTGAAAAGTACGCAGCCGCAGGACCAGGGGTTGACAGAGTGACAGGTGGCCTGAGAGGCCCAGGTAAAATGTAAACATGCTACAGCCTACATGAGAACATTCTACATATTTAATAAATGTTCCTGTGGATAGTAGATAATCTAAATATATATAAAAATATATAAAAATATTTAAAAATATATAAAAATACCTAAACAACCTTTATAAGTATTTTTTATTAATATAATTCAAATTACCAAAAATGTCAAAAATAAGATAACTACTATTTGTAAAAATATATTAGAATACTTTAATATACAATTTTGAGAACTTTAGGGCATTAATATTTTTGTGACATACTAAAGAAACTAATGATGTAAAAATATTACATGAATTCTCATAACTTATATTTTTAAGTAATTATTTTTAGTAAATCAACTGGATTTCAAAAATAAGGATTAAAATCAATATCACAATTTTACTCCAATCAGTTAATACATAATGAGAACCCACCTGAAATCAGATTACCCGTTGGAATTTCTATTAAAAGAATTATTAACATACTGGTAACATTTTCTTAGGATAATTAATTAATAATAAATAATATGGACAGATTAGTGTTATTCACACATCCAATACATCAATTAAAAGGTAGAATAACTCACATACCCTGGTGAATTAGATATTACCCATGCTATAGAACATAGAACATGTGACAGGCTACCACTGGTTACCCTTCTAGCCTTAGTTTCCGTCCCTTTGAGCCCCTGTATCCCTCAGAAGGACAATATTGGGACTCAAAGAGCTATAAATAAGGAGCTCTTTTGAGGATATTGATACCCAGAGACCCAGTTATATTTACATCCAGAAACCATCCCAAGGTAATCAAATACTTATAAGAGATGAGTAAGTGATTTATGGCTTTATTCTGATTAATAATATCCGTCCCCAACCCTTTTTATCAATTTAAAGGGCTGAACAACCTTTTAACCCCAGTAACAGGTTTAACCCTTCAGTGCACATCCCAAACAGGTACCCAAAGGATTAAATAATATACAGGTGAGTTTTATTATCCTTTTTCTTTCGTGGAAGCTTGGTTAAAAAGCCCGGAGACTCAACTGTGTATTTTATATACATGTTATCTTTGGGCAATATATCCTTGAAGAATATAAATTAAAGGTTTGAAAGTAACCAGTTCTACGTGTTTTCAAAGTGAATTCCATGAAGAGAGGTGTTAAAGATCCCCAATATTATTTTGGCCTCTTTATTCATTTATTTAATAATCAATTTATTAATATTGATTTATAATATTAAACCATAAACCAAACCAATTAACCTTGCAATAGCTCTATCCAAATATTTTATGAATTTTTGTTGCATTTATTGAATAATATATTTTTTATCTATTCTATCACCTCTGGTAGCTAAAGGACAGAAAGGGTCTTTCCACCAAGGAGGCTGAAAAGCTAGATCAATGTATTTGTCTCTCCTCAACTTGAAATTTTTCAACGCGTAGCCTTGCATGGCTGCCCATTTCTGACAATAAATCTTGGCTTCTTTCCTAGTATCAAAGGCTCTCATAGGAAGAGGGTCAAGTAGTTCTGGAACCACTTATTTACATTAGTATCTGTCAAGCCAAATCTTTCTCAGTCCCATGACATATGAAATTTCACCCACCACCTTGATACAATTCACATTGTGACAAAAAATCTTCTTCCAGTTGTGAAGAAGCATCTTTTTCCTCAATTCTAACTCCGGATGAGGATGAAATTGGGGCTTCCAACTTTTTTTTCCAAACTCCCTAACCAAATCCCTTGATTTCACCAAAACTTTTTTAAGTACACTTTTAATAAAGTCCTTTAGCGTAGCATTGTTTGATCTGGGAGGGCTTGGGCTTGCCACTGTTCCCATAAACCAAAAAAAATCAATGGCAATTTAGTATTCCATGCAATTTTCAATTCAACAACTCCAAAATTTTGCTCACTTTTGGTTTGAGAAAAATAATTTATGCAATGGGCATGTGTTGGGTGTGTATGTGGTGTTTGTCAAGAGCTTTTGCCAATAGGAAGAATGTTTGATTTCCAAGTTTCTTTGTGGTCCAGTAGTCCCACATAGTATGCCCAATCCCCAAATTTGGGTTGACAGCACTCACATGTGGTCCAGGGGTGCCTATTTACCCCAAAAATCCCCCCTCAAGTGGGCCAGGAAAACATGGGCAACCCCTGCATCCCCTGGGGGGTTGCAAATCCTCAATTGAAAGCCAATATAGGGTTTCAAATCCCCAATTGCAATTCAAAATGAGGTGCAAACACGCCCTGGGGGATGGGCAAGTTGCTAGCAACCTGGCTTGCTACTTTTTGGGCTGTGATTGGCCATTTGCAACCTGTATGGGTTGTGAATGGCCATTCACCCCCATTTGCCACCTCAGGGTTGCAAATATAACATTGTTCAGAATAAAAAAATAAATATATATATATATATAATAAATTAATTGATTAAATTAAAAATAAAGATATCAAAAAAAATATATATGAAATAAATATATTCTACAAATTATTATTATTTTTTATTTAGTCATTTTTCCATTCACAACACAAAATGGGTTGTTTGATGCGGTTTGCAACGCAAAATGGGTTGCAAATTGCACAACCCAATCCATTTTAGGTAGTGAAAAGGGGTTGAAAGGTTACAAATTTAACATTGCCCAAAATAAAATAAATAAAAAAAAAAAACAAGAAAAACTAAAGGCAACCAAAACACCAAAAATTAAATAAACAATGAAAGAGCCTATGGAGAAGCCCTAAATTATAAGTGCCAAAAAATTAAAGTTCAACTTGACTAGCCCTAAAGTAAAAACACCAAAAAATTCAAGTTCAAGTTGAATAGCCCTAAATTAAAAATACCAAAAAAAAAACAAGTCCAACTTATTTTAAGCTGATCCCATCACAAGAAGTAGAAATCCTCCTTATGATGGGATCAGCCAAACACAAGTTGAACTGACTTACCAATAATATCTCATTCAAAAAACTCAACATGATGATGTTAACTCAAAACAATCAACATAATGATGTTCAAAATTTGATAACCATTTATATTAATGGAATTATAATATCAGCATCAGAACCCAAACCCAAATGATGAAATTAAGATGATGTTTCAAAATAAGAATACAACCTAAGTTTTTTTAAATGTTCAACCCAAAAAGAAGCTTTTTTAGAAGTCAAAAAAGCAGGTTTGGAAAAAATGGGTATGATTGGAATCATTTCTCCCTCAAGTACAAGATGAACCCAGTGATTATTGTTAACAAAGAAAACAAATAGAGTATCTGATTTTAATTTTACACCCATTTTCATAGGAGTATAAGTACAACATGAATCCAATGAAATGAAACATATTGGTCTTCCATGGTCATCAGCTATTATTTGATCCAAATCCAACTTTGAAATCCATTTTGAAGAGGGGATCTTATCATTTATTTCATTAAAATCAAGTCTTTTTTATATCTTTTCAACGTTTTTACTTCTTCCAAGGTTCTTAGAATAGGACACCACAGAATTCTGCATGTCACTTGCTAGCAAGTGCCATCAAAGAGCTTTTTCCCAACGTATGGCCAAGCTCAGGTCAAGCTCCTACCAAGCTCAGGTCAAAATTTATCAATGCTCCAATGCACAGTCACTGACTGGGCACAATGCATAGTGACTGTGCACAATGCAAAGTGAGTGTGCACAATGCACAGCAACTGTGCACAATGCACAGTGACTGTGCACAATGCACAGCAACTGTGCACAATGCACAGTGACTGTGCACAATGCACAGCAACTGTGCACAATGCACAGTGACTGTGCACAATGCACAGCAACTGTGCACAATGCACAGCAACTGTGCACAATGCACAGCAAATGTGCACAATGGACAGCAACTGTGCACAATGCACAGCAACTGTGCACAATGCACAGCAACTGTGCACAATGCACAGCAACTGTGCACAATGCACAGCAACTGTGCACAATGCACAGCAACTGTGCACAATGCACAGCAACTGTGCACAATGCACAGCAACTGTGCACAATCCACAGCAACTGTGCACAATGCACATCAACTGTGCATTGGAGCATGGATAAATTTAAGCATAGTTGCTGTGCATTGTGCACAATTGCTGTGCATTGAGCACAATTGCTGTGCATTGAGCACAGATGCTGTGCATTGAGCACAGTTGCTGTGCATTTTGCACAGTTGCTGTGCATTTTGCACAGTTGCTGTGCATTGTGCACAGTTGCTGTGCATTGTGCGCAGTTACTGTGCATTGTGCGCAGTTACTGTGCATTGTGCGCAGTTAGTGTGCATTGTGTGCAGTTACTGTGCATTGTGCACAGTTACTGTGCATTGTGCACAGTTACTGTGCATTGTGCACAGTTACTGTGCATTGTGCACAGTTACTGTGCATTGTGCACAGTTACTGTGCATTGTGCACAGTTACTGTGCATTGTGCACAGTTACTGTGCATTGTGCACAGTAACTGTGCATTGCGCACAGTAACTGTGCATTGTGCACAGTAACTGTGCATTGTGCACAGTTACTGTGCATTGTGCACAGTTGCTGTGCATTGTGCACAGTTGCTGTGCATTGTGCACAGTTGCTGTGCATTGTGCACAGTTGCTGTGCATTGTGCACAGTT
Source organism: Puccinia polysora (assembly GCA_025617555.3). Classification (NCBI taxonomy): domain Eukaryota; kingdom Fungi; phylum Basidiomycota; class Pucciniomycetes; order Pucciniales; family Pucciniaceae; genus Puccinia; species Puccinia polysora. The sequence goes on along the minus strand of CM062619.1, from coordinate 36,632,511 downwards.
GCTGTGCATTGTGCACAGTTGCTGTGCATTGTGCACAGTTGCTGTGCATTGTGCACAGTTGCTGTGCATTGTGCACAGTGACTGTGCATTGTGCACACTCACTTTGCATTGTGCACAGTCACTATGCATTGTGCCCTGTCAGTGACTGTGCATTGGAGCATTGATAAATTTTGACCTGAGCTTGGTAGGAGCTTGACCTGAGCTCGGCCATACGTTGGGAAAAAGGTCTTTGATGGCACTTGCTAGCAAGTGACATGCAGAATTCTGTGGTGTCCTCTTCTAATGCATTGTGCACAGTTGCTGTGCATTGTGCACAGTTGCTGTGAATTGTGCACAGTTGCTGTGCATTGTGCACGGTTGCTGTGCATTGTGCACAGTTGCTGTGCATTGTACACAGTTGCTGTGCATTGTGCACAGTTGCTGTGCATTGTGCACAGTTGCTGTGCATTGTGCACAGTTGCTGTGCATTGTGCACAGTTGCTGTGCATTGTGCACAATTGCTGTGCATTGTACACAGTTGCTGTGCATTGTGCACAATTGCTGTGCATTGTGCACAGTTACTGTGCATTGTGCACAGTTACTGTGCATTGTGCGCAGTTACTGTGCATTGTGCGCAGTGGCTGTGCATTGTGCACAGTTACTGTGCATTGTGCGCAGTTACTGTGCATTGTGCACAGTTACTGTGCATTGTGCACAGTTACTGTGCATTGTGCACAGTTACTGTGCATTGTGCACAGTTACTGTGCATTGTGCACAGTTACTGTGCATTGTGCACAGTTACTGTGCATTGTGCACAGTTACTGTGCATTGTGCACAGTTACTGTGCATTGTGCACAGTTACTGTGCATTGTGCACAGTTACTGTGCATTGTGCACAGTTACTGTGCATTGTGCACAGTTACTGTGCATTGTGGACAGTTACTGTTCATTGTGCACAGCTGCTGTGCATTGTGGACAGTTGCTGTGAATTGTGCACAGTTTCTATGCATTGTGCACAGTTGCTGTGCATTATGCACAGTTACTGTTCATTGTGCACAGTTACTGTTCATTGTGCACAGTTGCTGTGCATTGTGCAAAGTTGCTGTGCATTGTACACAGTCAATGTGCATTGTGAACAGTTGCTGTGCATTGTGAAGAGTTGCTGTGAATTGTGAAGAGTTGCTGTGCATTGTGGATTGTCACTTTGCATTTGAACAGTCACTTTGCATTTTGCACAGTGGCTGTCATTGTGCACAGTTGCCGCCTATGGTGCATTGTGCACAGTTGCTGTGTGTTGTGCATGGTGCATTGTGCACAGTTACTGTGCATTGTGCACAGTCACTGTGCATTGTGCACAGTCACTGTGCATTGTGCACAGTCACTGTGCATTGTGCACAGTCACTGTGCATTGTGCACAGTCACTGTGCATTGTGCACACTCACCATGCATTTTGCACACTCACTGTGAATTGTGCACAGTCACTCTGAATTGCGCACAGTCCCCGTGCATGGTGCATTGGGCACAGTTGCTGTGCATTAAGCACTGTCACTCTGAATTGTGCACAGTCACTCTGAATTGTGCACAGTTGCTGTGCATTGGGCATTGTGCATTGTGCATTGTGCATTGTGCATTGTGCACAGTCACTCTGCATTTTGCACAGTCACTTTGCATTCTGCACAGTCACTCTGCATTGTGCACAGTCACTGTGAAACAAAAACATGTTAGAGAATGAAAATACCTTTAACCAGAGATTGGACAGAGCTTCAACCAGAGCTTCCTTGATGGCACTTGCTAGCAAGTGCCACTCCTTTATTTGTGGTGGGATGTCTTATTTTTCATAACTTTTTCAATCACTTCTTGTTTTACTTTAAACCATCCATGATCATCATACCTAAGTGATTTAGAAATGACTCTAACTAAATCCACAATTTCCATCACCAAATGGATCTCAAACCTCCTTCAAGAACTTATTTAAGTTCTCAGGTATTTGATTGAATTAACTTACTTTCTCTTCCTACAATCAAAAATTACTTATTCAAAATTTTAATCTCATTAAAGGAAACAGCACCCACCAAAGATGATCTTCTGGTTGACACTTTCTGCATGTTTTCTTCCTCTAAAGAGGATTCCAAATACAAATGAATTGAAGCTCATTCACTTTCAGTCTCTTCCTCTGAAGTATGAAATTCAAATTCTGATCCTGTGGAATTTTACTGACAATTATCATCATATCATCAGCAGTTGATTAAAAAAAATGAGAATTTCACAAAAGAAAAGACTTAAAATATCTTTTCTCTTCTTATTTTTTGCCCATATAATTCCCTTTTGCCGCTTAAGTTACTTTTCAAAATTTTTGAATCAAGAAGGATCTCTCTGGGCATCTGTCAATTTTGGCCAAAATCTACTTCATTGCAAGAATTTAGATTCAATTCTTGGCTTTCAGTGATCATTTTTGGTCTTTTGAATTGGATACTTCAACAGCTTGATTTGATCTTGTTCAGGATATCAAAATATCATTGCATTGAGCTTCTCATGTAACTGAGAATTTTTGAGAATTTAATCAAAATTGACCTTCCAAAATTCAAAAGGATCAAACATTAGTAAATTAGGAATCATCCATCAAAAATCATTAATTAAAAAGCATTAATTGCAAAGTGATTTGAACAATCCAACAATCCAACTTAAACCCACTTACAGAACTAGAACTGCAAGGGTCATAATTCACCCTCCACTGAGGATGAACATCCTCAGGCACAATGGATCCTCTTGATGCTAGTAGGTTACCTATCTTGTGGGAACATGTAAAGCTCATAGTCTTGGAGTATTACTTGGTGCACACCTTACCATCCTGGTCACACTTTAAATTCTGGAATTGTTCCCCAATGAGTTTAATTGGATCTAAAGACAAATTGTATCTCAATGGTAACAATTTGGTGGGAAGAAATATTCCTAACTTTATTCAAGAGTTTTAAAGGGATACCTGAATGGATTTAATTTGATTTGAAACTTTTCTTTCTAGGTTCTTCCAAACACCCAACATGTTTCCCAAAGAATTTGCAAGGAATTGTTTGACATTAGCATGGGCCCCTTCTTCCCAAGACATGGTTTTCCTTCCAAAGTCAGGTTTCTTGCAATTACAAGCCATTAAAAACGTCTCTTTGATATGGAAGATTTTATTTTCCATATACTCCTGCATGTCCTCATGGTCTTCCAAAAAACAATTTATACAATTCATAATGTAAGCACCCAAAACTAGGAAGATTAACAGAATTATCAGTTATTTTTACCTTAATCTGAGTTCTGAATCATTGAACTCTGCCTCCTCCTTGGCTTCAGAGGCCCCATACTTTTCCCACAGAGATATAAAGCTTTTCCATCCTTCAAATTTATTATTAAAGCTCACTTTACAGATTGCTTGTATGTTTTTAGACAACTGCCACTGACAATACTGTCTTGTTGAATCAGGGAAAATAGATTAAATTGCACAAATCAGTGGTTTTTCATGTTCCGTCATAAAGACTCTAAGAAGTCTCTCAGGATAATAAGCCAGCTGCTTTAGTTCATTTAAAGACAAACTGTAGAACTCAAATGTTTTTTTTTTGTTAGAAAAACAAGAGCTTTTGTGAGAGGTGTTTGGTTGGCTGTAATTCTGAAAAAATGAAATAGGGGGATTTTGTACTTATTTGCTTTATAATTACAATCCAACATAGAAATATGATGGAATTATTTTCAAATCTTTAATGCCCCCAGGTTGGCCAAGAATAGGGCCTCCAAGTGTCCCTCTCCACTGAATTTTGACCAATGAACCCAACCTTAATCTTCAATTTGTTCACAGAAGACCTCCATAACACTTTTCCCCTTGAGTTCTGCTAGCACTACCTTATTCTTAGTGTTATAAATTGTTTGGTCATCAACATACTTGCCACCATCAATCTTGTTAAATCTTATTTTTAGTTGAATTTTATTGAGCCCATAATTCATGCCTTCTCTTAAATTCTCTAAGGCAAAACCAGATATTCTGCTGAGTTGATGATGAACTGAGGGATGTGAAGATGGTTGATGGTTATGTTGATCATGTCTGTAGGAGACTTTCCACAAGGGGTCTGCTTTGTGTGACTTGCATGCATTAAAACCTTGAACCCAACCTTCCTGGTGTGAGTTTGACTTGACCATTTGGTGAGCAATGGCCCGTAGTAGATACCATGTCTATCACAGGCTAAATCCACATATTTATCAAGCTTTGAGTTGAAAAATTTCAAATTGTATCCATGCTTCATTTCCCATGTTTGACAATACTTTTGTGCCTCTTCCCTAGTAGAACAGGGTTTCACAGGAGTTGGTTAAAGTGGATCTGGCACCAATTAAATGGTTATATAATAGTTACATAGTTACATAGTTATCAGCCGCCAATCATATTCCATCAAATCAAATCAGGCAAAGGCCAGAGTAACATAAAATTCTACTCACCACCAGATTTCAAATCCATTTTTGAAACATTTTGTTCCTCAATTGTAACCCTAGGTGAGGATTCAATTGGGGCTTCCAATGTTTCAATACCCAAATCCTTTTCTCTGGCAGCTTTGTTAATGACACTATTGATGTAGTCCTTCAACAAAGCCATGTCATAAACAGGAGGGCTTTCTACTGTTACAATAATGCAAAAAAATGCAATGGTACTTCAGTATTCAATCCAACTTTCAATTGAACAACTACAAAGTTTGCTCAATTTTGAGTTGAGAAAGACCAATTTAACCAACAGGCAGTAAAAATTTACTTTTCCATTGTCCAAAGGGAATTTTGAGAGTGTACTTTGTGGTATGGTTACAATTTCAAAGATTTTGCTTTCCAAAGGCAATGATTTTGTTCAGAGTTTCACTTTATGATTGATAGGTGTGGTCCAATATTCCCACAAAGTGTTTTTTGATCCCAAATTTGGGTTGATGGAACCCAAATGTGGTCCATGGGGTCCCAAAAATTCTTGCGCAACCCCTGGGGGTTGTATAACTGTTTTCAAGCGTCTAAATTGTTTTGTACAGGGGTAGACAAGTCAAAAATTCCATTTATGGTGGGTATAAAACCCCCTGGGGGTTGCATGTGTTTGGAACAACCCTTTGGGGGCTTTTATGGGCCCCCATACATTGAATGGGCTGTGAAGGGCCCTACACAGCTCCCACCCAAATGGGGGTCATGAATTCATCATCACCCCTTAAATAAATACATTTTGGGGCTTTAGTCCATCCTTCTCAGGACTATAGGGGGAAAAGAGTGTGGTTTCTGAATCTAGCAGCACTAAAATTGGTTATTGAGGTTAAAACTTCTAAAATGACATATCACCACAGTAGGAGGATGTGTATTTAAACCTAGACCATTAATAAAAACAATCCTTGCAGCCACAAGTTTGTTTATCTTAGCTGGTAAAGGAAGAACTCTAGTATGTGTCTCAGCTTGTCTGAGGTTGTGGGTTTGAGTCCCACCAGACAAATCTTCATTTTCAAAGTGTCAAAATTGGTTTCCCAGAGTGTTCTCTAGTTTTTTTAGCAAAAGTGTATTCTGGATTGGTCAGGAATATGAGTTATATCCAATTATGATGTGTTCTTTTTGTGGTAAAAACCATCCAATGATTTGCATGATCCATTTTTGGTAATTGATTTCAGGTTTTTTCAAAATCCTGATTGGATATCCAGGTCCATGGAAATTCTGAATTTTTTTTGACATCTGGTAGTCCCCATGAATTTCACTTTTACTGGGGTTTTGGGCCCTTCAAAGATGTTGAGTCTCAATTTCAAATTTTGTTATATTTATTTAAATAATTTATTTATACAGTTTAGTTAGGGTTTTTATTTATTTTTATTTGATTCATTTAGGTTTTAAAACATGCTCAATGAACAAAGATTTTAATTAAATAAATATTATATCTCCATGTGGTGTTCAAAACAACCTTACCTATAGCCACATGACTCACTTTTCTAGTATAAATATAAGTATAAATATAATTCCAAACCTCAAATTAGCTTCAAACATGGCCTATAGTCACTCAGGAAAAGAACACCTCCATCTATCATGGATTGAAAGATAAATCTAAAATCAACTATGGCTAGCTCATATGACAATCAGGTGTCACAGCTGGGTGAAAGACGTATGGATATACCTTGGAATCCCTGAAAGAAATACTGCATTCATCACCAAAAAAGAAAAACTCATCAGACCAGAGACCATAGAAGCAATATATGCAATATACTGCATGCATAAAAAAAGGGCATTGATTTTCTCACACCCCCAATCCTTTATATCATGGAATTTTATGTCCACGCGCCATTGTGCACCTTTGCCGCTACACAGACAAATACTTGATTTCACAGTTGTTTCAAGAATTATTTTTTTTTGTTGAATTCAGAAGCCGCATTCCTGTAGCTGGGGTTCATAAACCATGAAAATAAATTATGGGTAATTTTTGGGGAATTAGAACTCCTCCAAAAATGCAATCAAAAAATTAAAAACATTGGAAAAAACCAATTTTTTAATGGGTTTTTGGATCCTTATTTTGGCTATTTGAATTAATTTTTTTTGGTTATTTCAGCTATCATAATTTTCAGAAAAAATTCAAAGAGCTTTAAAATAATTTTTTAAGATTTCTTGGATGTATCCTTTTACCTAAAAAAATTCCTTCAAAAAACCAAAAAAATTAAAAAATGAAATTTCTCATTAGACATTTTCATCCTATTACTTTCATTTTGATATATTTTTTGTGGTGATTGAAGCTATTGGAAATTTAACAGAAATTTCAAAAAGCATACTAATATTTTTTTCAGAATTGTTGGATGAATTGTTTTACCTTAAAAAATTCCTTCAGAAAACCAAAAAATTCAAAAAATTCAATTTTCTCATTGGAATTTTGGATCCTCTTTTTTTTGGCTTGCTGCTATTTACAGAGAAATCTGTCAAAGTAAAAAAAAATCAAAAAAAATAGTAATAAAACCTAAGAAGTTGTAAGAAATCCTCAAGTATTGTTACAGAAATGGATTTCCCACCCAAAATCAGGTAGCCTCACTCACTTACCGCACCTTTGATTTCTTACCCCTTCATATTTTAATTGAATTAACAAAAATGACCCAAAAATCACAAAACAACCACAGTGACTCTTTTGGCCTATTGATATTTCACCCGTGTTGTCACTTGTTGGTTTCACATCTAAAATTCAGTCAGAATTCAAGTGTTGTGTATAGTTTAAGAGTTATGGGCAGATTTATGTGCTGTCAGAATTCCCGCACACAGCCCAGCATCCACTTAATACTAGCTATGTGTGTCAAAATCCCAAAACAGCTGAAACATGACAGGAAAACTGAATCCACTTTACTCCTTTCAAATGCCTGCATGTAAATTTCAAAGTCCTGCCTGCAGTTTTCAAGCCTGTGTGCATCAAACAGCCAACAGCAACTCCTCAAAACAAGCTACAGCACGGGACAGATACAACTAATATGCATGTAGCATGCATATGTAACAATTTAACTAGCAGACAGAGGATAATTTGAAACCTCTAAGAATCAAATAAAAACATATAAAATCAAATTATAAAACAGACAAACCAGAGAAAACAATAATGAAGGTTGTCACAAAAACAACATCATCAGATCTATGGCAACCACAAAACATGCCAAGAAGTTTCAATAAAATTCATTAAAAATCAAAAAATTAATCAAGCGATAACAGAGAATCTACAAATACCTATCTCTTTTCATTTAATTCAAATAAATACAGTTTAAAATAGGATATATGTCAAAAATACAAAATAACAAATTACCGTTAAAACAGGTTTTGACATAAAAATTACAAATAAACACTGCAGAGACAGGAAAATTTGGGTGAAAGCACTAAGAATGTGTGTCGAACCAGCATTTTACAGCCTTTTAGCATTATTGCACAATCACTACCCTCTCTACGTGCCCTGAGAAGGCTTCTTTTACCCAAAAAGGTATGTATACAGTACCTTTCTTATGCTTTAAACCACAGTGAATTATGGTGAATTTTTTTTATAAATAAAGAAGCTTTTTAATCCATGATCAGTTGCTTATAAGTGATAAGAAAGTTACATATGACATCAGTCTGATAGTTTTATTATTAATTCCAAAAACCATTATTATTCCCTTGAGGAAAATTGGCAAAAATACCTCAACCTTTGATCTGATACCCTTTCAACAATGAATTACTGCAGAACCCTTGTGAGCAATCACTTCAAAGAAAAAATTTTCAAGACCATGTTTTATGCCTTCTATACCTCCATCTCCAAGACCATACTAGACTCTGGAGCTTCTGCTACAATGTTCAACTCTCAAGGCCACTTCTCAAACCTATCACCAACAGAAAAGAACATATATCTTGTTGATATAAAATATATCAAAGCTTCTGGAAAGGGAAATTTCCACCTGTATCTTCCTCTCATGAAGCTCTCCCTCAACCACTTTCTCCTTGTCCCCTCCCTAGCCACCAATTGCATCTGTATGGGAAATTTCATCCAGAAAAATCATGCCATCTCATCTGGTGGGGAAGATAAATTAATAGTCAAAGATGACCAGTCTAACACGGTGATGAAAAGATCTTTCAAATCCTGGAATTTGATTGATAGTGGATCAAGAACAAAAGGTTTTCCCTGAAAACTGTCCCCTACCCCTCCAAGATCATGACTCTCCACCAGGCCTCTGGACACCCTTCAACGGACTACCTCTCCCAAATGTATGCAAAAATTAATTTTTACAACCTAAAATGCTCCTCCTGTAATCTAAACAAAAGTCATAGATCCCCTTTCCTGGGAAAATTTCCATCCCCTACTAGAAGGCTTGGGTACCTGCATGTTGAACTATGTGGCCCAATTTCTCCCAAATTCATATCTGGGAAAAAGTACTTCCTCCAAGCAGTTGATGGTTTTTCCCACTATGTCTGGATACACTTTTTTTGATTGCAAATTCAACATGGAAAATACCCTAAAGAATTTTTTCAAAAAAAATACAGTTCAATTCCAAAGAGAGCATTACCTATCTTTCTTCCAATAATGGGACCAAATTCAAGAACACCTCCTTGTCAAATTTTTACTCCTCTGTGGGTATTCAACACTTCACCACTGCTCCCTACCATCCTGAGAACAATTCTCTTGCCCAGGAAGGAAATTGCACCATGTTCACCAAGGCTTGATGCATGCTCATAGAATTGGGACTCCCCCTCAACTACTGGGAAGAAGCCACAATGACTGCTGTTTACTTAGAAAACATCACTCAATGCCAAACAATCAATTTTGACACCCCTCATGAGAGCTGGTTCAGCAAAGCTCCTTCCTGTAAAAACCTGAAGCCTTTTGGATTTAGAGCTTTCTATCACCTAAATAAACCAACTGGAAAATTTTGGGACCAAGGAGCAGCAGGAATGTTTTGGCTTTAAAGGAGCAGGAACAGGATCTATTGGGTATTGGAAACAGCAACAGGTAACATAGTAATCACACACCATTTTAAATTCCATGAAAAAATCTTTCCCAAACTTGATCCAGAAGTTCCTTTCAATCTTGACAACCTCCAGGTACCACTCTTGTGGCTCAATTAGCCCTCCCCTCCCCTGCCACCCCATTGGAATTTGATGAATCCCAGCTTCTATTTAATCCTTCCAACGCTCTGACCTCCCAAAAAAATCTTTCCCTTGTTGGTATGCCTTCCCCTGAAACCCAACCAACAGCTAATCCCTATCCTTCCCAGCATTCCTACCCCCCTCCCCCACTACCCCCCCCCCCAACCTTCCCCCTGCCAAGAAACACCACACCTGGACCTCTGAACATCCTTACAAGGAATACTTTCAAGAAATATATCCCCAAAACATCATGAGTTCCTCCAGGAAAAACCACTCAGCTAAGCCCATAACTCATTTGACCCCAGATCCATGAACCTACATGGAAGCCACCAGTGGACCCAATGCCCCCCCCACTGGATCAAGGCAATCAACAATGAGCTTGCAAACATGGGAATACTCTGTGTCTGGTCACCATACCAACCGCAACCCAACAAGAAAATTCACCAACTAAGTCCTTTCTGGGTGTTCCACTGGAAAACAAACACCAATGGAAACTTAGCAAAGTTCAAGGCATGTCTATGTGTTGGGGGGTTCTTGCAACGGGAAGGCCCTGAATATTCTTATGTTTTCTCAACCACTGGTTGACTATCTTCAATGAGGTTCCCATATGTGCTATCAACTGCTTCCCTGTCCATCAGATGGAGATCAGATGCAAATTCCTAAATGGTAAACCAGATGAAAATCAGTTCATCAGCTACCCAAAAGTCCTCTACCCATATTGGTACAATACCCTAATACTCCATAAGTCCCTGCACAGCCTCAAATAAAGTCCCCCATGCTGGCATGCTGCCATAATCATGGCCCTAAAGACTATTGGAATCCTTCCCTCTAACACCAACCTGTGTTTGCACTATTCCACCAAGCAAACCCTTCCCCTCTGTTTTTACACTCACATTGATTATCTGCTGTTTGGAGGAGTATGGGTGGAAAAATTCAAGAGCAAAATCTCAGGCCATTTTGAGATGGAAGATCTTGGCATAGCAAAATAGGCTTTGGGCATTCAAATCACCCTGCACAAGGACAATTTTCCCTTTGAAAAGACAATTATATAGAAGGCATCCTTTGAGATTTTGGTTTCTTGAACAACATTCAGAATCCAACACCCCTTCCTAAAACCTGCAGATTTCTAAAAACCAACATCTCTGATCCCCCTTCCAATCCTCCTTTCAGCAACAGGCAAGTGATTGGGCTCCTCCAATACCTGGCTCTCTGAACTTAACCCAATTTTTCCTTTGCCTGTGTATTTCTTTCCCAATTTCTAGAAAATTCCAACATCCACCACTACCAGTTTGTCAAGCACACCCTTTGGTACCTCCACCACTCCAAAAATCTCAAACTCAACCTAGGGAAGTCATCCTCTGTCCATCCTTCAAATAAGCTTATGGGGTTTTGCAACGCAGATCACAGTGGCACCTGAAAATGGTGGTTGTTCTGTGACTCCCTAATATACTACAACTGCACCCTTGGGTGGTGCAGCCATAAGCAAAACATAGTCTCAATGTCCTCAGCCAAGGGCAAATTTAAGTCCCTCACCAAATGCTGCCAGGATCTTCTTTGGGTATCCAACCTCATGGAGGAAATACTAGGCGCCAGACCCACCATCTTGCTCCTGACTGACAGCCAGAGTTCCCAAGCAATAGCTTCCAACAAAGTCTACCATTGTGGCTCTTGCCACATGAACTTCAGGCTGTATTTCATTTGTGACCTGGTGCTCAACAAGGAAATCCTCCTGGAATACCTCCCTTCCCATCAACTACCTGCCAACGCCCTCACCAAGAATTTAGACAGCCCAAAGCTCAACAAGCACTTAAATTTCATCCTAAGACCAACCTCCAATGGTACAAATTGAGTCAGATGCTGGGGTATATTGGAAATAAAATACTTTTCACCTTCTATGTCACTAAACCTTTCACACTCTTTTCTATGTCAACTGTTTCTTCTGTGTCTAAGTATCACCTTGTCATGTTGGCTATTTCATATTCATCTCCTTTCTCTTGTCTATCTTTTTGTCTCTTAAATGTCAAATGATTTTTCCAACCCTCACTCACTCACCAACCATCACCACCAACAATCACTATTTAACCCCCCCCAAGCCTCAACCATTTGGATCCCCTTTTTCTTCACCTTGTGCTTGTTTTCCTTACTCACTAGGTCTGTTGCATGCTCCAATTCCCCAATCCATCCCTGAGGCTTCTTGCTCACATCCTGCTCCGATAAAGGTATTCTTCCCTTACCCATTCTCATTTTCTTTCCCAATGTTATTTCTCATTTCTCCATCTTACTCAATTTGCAATATCACTCCCCACCTTGTGCTTGTTTTCCTTACTCACTAGGTCTGTTGTGTGCTCCCATTCCCCAATCCATCACTGAGGCTTCTTGCTCACATCCTGCTCCCCTAAAGGTTTGTTGCGTTCTCTCATTCCCCAATCCATCCCTGAGGCTTCTTGCTCACATCCTGCTCCCCTAAGGTTCTTCCTGTTAACAAGGTCACCCTTCCCTCATTTGACTTTCCATGGGTGGTTTGAGACAAGACCATCTACCACCATCTCAATAAGTTGGCTCAATAAGCAGACTCATTGTGGATTTTTTCAATCAAGCCACCATCATGCACTCAATAGGGCTTGATAGCTGTTGACTTGAAAAAATCCTTGACAAGCAAAATTTTGTCAAGCCCCACTACTGTAACATTTCTGCCCCCACCCTCCCCCTCCATAATGCCACCCTACCATGCCCCCCCTCCCTTTGGACTTCATCACTTCCATTGACAACCCCCACCCATTTGATGTTATTCTTGATTGTTCTCATTTTTTTTTTGAAATCAAAATGACACCAAAACAATCATTTTTGCCCTGTTTGTGGGCAGTCCCAACTCTTCTTGAGAAGGGATTTGTGGGAGGGACAATGATGGGACTTGCTCCATAAATGCTCAATAACTGTTGCACGGGCCCAATTTATTGCAACAAGGGTGCAAAATTGCGTTTTGACAGTTATCCACCCTTGCACGCCTTGACAACTTGACAGGTTGTTGAGGTGCAAAGTTGTCAAGGATTTTATCAAGACAAGGGTATATGCTCTAACTATTGTTGGCCTGCTATAGCAAAGTTGTTTGGCACACCCAAAGTGTTGCCCTGCCAATTAGCGGTTAGAGCATCTCCAATTGTCTTGGTAAACCCACTTGTTAGCTAAGTTTATAGAGCAATTTTCACAATTGTGCAAAAATAAGGGCTTGCTAGCAAGCAAGCTCCATAAGTTGGGTCTGATTTCCCCAAAGTTACCAGATTTTAGCAAGCTTGCTAGCTCCCCCTCTTGACATCTCTTGCATATCCAATATGCCCATACCCGCCCACCCTGCCACCCTTGTATCAATATCCCCCTCCCACCTCTCCCCTTCCCCTGAGCCCCAGCTCCGATATGCCCCACTCCCCCAACTCCCTCCCTCCTTGACAATGAGTCGCCATAATGAGTTGCGACAATGAGTTGCGACGAAGGGCCGACCTAGCTAGCGAGCCGCTGACGTGGCACACGATTGTGCGGTTTGGGTTGTTAGCCAGCTGCCGCGGCCTTGTGGAGCGGACGGTCGTGAAACGCGCGCGGTAAATCGCTCGCTAGCTGTTTTTTTTGGCTAGCGAGTCGCTGCTACCTAACGAGCCGAGCTCTCCAACGATTGGAGATGCTCTTAGTTGTTTCTGTCTTCTTCAGGAGATTTCCTTGTAAAAACTTACTAAAACAGAAGCTCAAACTGAAACAAAAATTGCACCCCTTTCTTACAGCTCTGGTTGTTCAAAATGTACCTAAATGACGATTCGAAAAATCCGTTCAAAACATCATACCAGAGTTGACACAAGTCTGGGTTACCGGCGATGGCCCGGCAGCGCCAAGCCAGAGGAACCGTCATCTGATTGCGGGTGTGCATCGTGCCGCGGCACACGTATCTAGCTGCATCGATTTGGCATCAGCCCTTCGTTCTATCGCTTTCATCTTGTTTCTTCCACCAGCTGACAGCTTTCGATCGGACTGACAGGCTGCAATGAATCTACAACTCCTTAATTCATCAATAGAAACCTGTATGTATGTGCCTACACAAGAAAATAGAAAGCTGAGACGCGAGCCTGATCATCCCACTACGTCGCTCTAAGGCCCGCCGATGATTCTTCATGAGGCAATTAAATAATTCTACGCTCGCGCCGCGGAGTAATAAATATGCATACCCATACATTGAACAAATAATCCGCCTAAGATTGGGGATCCAAGACCCTCAACCCACCCAAGCGGCGTGCGAGCGAATACCTTACTGTAAGAACTAATTGGGACCCGTGGCATTCGCCATTTGGTGATCCTGACGCCTGAGGCTGACAGGACTCGTTAGACTTTGATATGGTCAGGGGTCATGAGTCATGGCCCTCCGAGAGCTCAATGAGTTAACAATCACATAATTGTCCAACCGGCTTTCCCCATCCTGCGAGTGTTTGGAGCCTCACTTAAGATAGGTTACTGCCAAGGCCCTGATTCTCCAATAACCCCGTTTTGTCGTCATCCCTCAGAACAACATCAGCCAAATGAGGCTATCCATTTACCTCTGCCTGCTTCTGGTTGCTTTGAATGTGAATTGTTATGTTGGAGAGCAGTCAGACATAGCACTTGGTCTTCCTCTTACTACAGGCTCACACGAAGTTAGGGATGGTGGTAAGTCTCTTAACTATTGGTCATAACGCGGGGTCGGTTGCCCGAGCATGTAACTCTCCATCCCATCTTATGAGCGGCCGCACTACCCGACAGAAAACAAACTATCAGATAGTCGGGCACTTAGGCGCAGCGACTACACATTCGCCAATCCGGCGAACACCTTCACCTATGGACGCCAGGATGCACCTAATCTTGATCTGAAGCTAGGACTTCCTAACACAGAGAGGTCACCATCACATGCAAGGTCACAAATCTCGCGGTCAGGCGGTGGAGAGCTTTCTACTCCACCGGACATCAGATCATTTCACAGTGGGCGAAACTTGAATCATGCGCTTCCTGCTGGGCAGGGCCCACCCACACCCTTTGGAAGCACCTCACGGCAATTGATCAATGTGATGGCCCATGACCCCGGAAGAATGGGAATTTTCCCATGTCACCCGCTGTCAACTTTGAGCACCGACGGACTTCAATACCTTAATCCCAAAGGGATCGGAGCTCCATCGTATGTAGATCAATTCCCTCGACTCGATAGACCTCAATTCTACAAGCTCGACACGATGACAGAGAGCGCGAGTAATCCTTCAATGACTAGTGCTCCGTTGGATGGATTCCGTCAAGGGACGATCCATCCGAGCCCCAAAACCGTCCTATCCTTAGCAGGGCCTACCCTCGTTGGTCGCAAAGAGGACTACATTCGCCCGCGCCCCCCAACCGATTCATCTGTCGCTGGTCCTTCTGACCTCGCTGAACCTTCTGAAATCAGCTCAAGTAGTCGATCGTCTTCAACTCAGTCTCCATTGCGAGAACGAGAATCAACTGGACACCCAGAAGTTAAAAGCAGACCCGTTTGCGAAGTTTGGGCGGGCCAAGTGCCAACGCCTCCTCCAGGCCTACATTACGGCAATCCTGCAATAGACTTTTCCTCAGGGTAATTCAGACTTTTTGTTTGGCGAGAAGAAAGATTCTCCATGCCCCCTTTTTAGTTCTTCGCCCCTCTTTCTTCCTTTTCCGACGGCTTTGTATCTTTCTGCCTTCCTTATTATATTCATTTCAATTTGATTACCGTTACTAACTTTTCGCAAAAATCCAACTCTGAAGTAACAAAAATATTCGAATTTTCGGGGTGGAGATGAGGCCCAAATTATCCTTGAAGCTTGAAAAGGATACACCGATTGATATGAATCCACCCTCGAAGCAAGAAGCGCACCTTGATCGGATTGATCGTGGAAAAAACCCCATTGACCGAGAGGCAGGAGCTCACACACCGTCACCAAGATCCGACGCAACGATCGGTCGATCTAATAGGACTAGGTTAAACTTGGTAGCCAGTAATCTCCAATTTCTGAGAGAAATTGCAAATTCACCGGGCACCCCAAGGCCTTCAATAGTTTCGAAAATTGAAACGGATGACTTGCTACAAAAGAGCCCTATGTTTAAAGAAATCAGGTGCGTTTTCTTCAATCCCATCGTGCATAATTCATTCATTTGTATTCTTTTTACTAGAGAGGGATAGGAGGATTTTCAATGCTAAAGTCAAACTGAAAAAAAAAATATTCAGTAGCGAAGACGCAAATGTCATCAATGGTGGGGGAAATTCAGCACTAAAAAGGGATGCTGAAAAGCACCCAGAAACAAATTTACAGCCTTCTGCAAAAAGAATAATGGGAATCAAACCTCACAATCCTGCAGAATTGACCACTACAATAGAAATCAGACCAAACATCCCCCCAATTGAAGCTCCAGTGATTCCCAAACCACAGGAACAAGTTGTGACTGCGGAGAACGGTGATCACTAGATCACAGAACGGCCAAGAAATCAGCAAAATTGGTTAGAACTGAATTGGATAAAAACATTGGGAAAAGGGCATTGTGAGACCAATAAATTCATCCCACCCAAGTCAAATCTTGATATTTTCTCAGCCTTCTCTGTAGAATTTGCTAGGTCTGGGTCTGGGGAAGCTTGAGTTGGGTAGGAACCCACTTTTCAGCCTAACAGATTCCAAAATTGCTGCTTCCTCTTAGCTACTAGAGGCTAGAGGAGATGAGCAAAAAATTTATATCCAAATCAAAGAGAAATACTAATAGATAGGGAGTTATCACAATGCCATCAGAGAACTTGTTTGAATTGATCAATTTGATATATGATAACAGGTTGGAAAGGATGTGAAAACCACTTTGTTTTGATTTCCATCTTGTTTATAGAATATACCAAAGTCTTTTAGTGTTATTTTAATTAAAGATACTTGCAGGAAACTAATTCAAGATTCAGTTCTCACAGAATGATGGATCTCCAAGAGGTCCAGTGTCACAATGGTTGAAAGGTAAAATCATCTATTGGAACTAGGCAATCTACTCACGGTTACTCAGGCTCAATTTTTGAATTCAAGAATACAGGAGGAGGTGGCTTTCAGAAAGACCCTGAGGTCTGCAAGGAGAAAATCAAAGGTGTCAGCTTGCTACTATTGCAGAGCAAGCTGCAAAAGTAACAAAAATAACATAAAAATAAGAATATTAAAATTAACTTAAGAATGAGTAGGAAATCTATGAATATTATTGCAGAAATGGAGTTTTCACCCAAAATTAGGTAGGGTCACTTACCAACCCCACCCTTGAAATCCAACTCCTTATAATTTTAATAATTAAAGAACCAAAATACCATGACACCATCATGGGAATTTTTGTCCAATTAAATATTTCACATTTATTGTCACATATAGGTTTCACACCTAAAATTCAGTCAGAATTGAGGTGTTGTGTATATTTTAGGAGTTACATATGGAAATGTGTTTTGTCGCAATTCCCCCATGCAGCCACGGCAACAAATACACCTGCGCAAGGCTGAGCAGCAGCACTGCCACCCTGTAAGCGTACCCTGACAAGCCGTGTACGCAGCCCAGGGTCTCTGACAAGTACACAGACGCGGGACTATGGGCTGACAGAGTGACAGGAGGTCTGAGAAGCCCAGGTACCACATAAACATGCTACAACCTACACGAGAACATTGTAAATATGTAATAAATGTTCCTGTGGATAGTAGATAATCTAAAAATACATAAAAATATATAAAAATACCTAAATAACCTTTAAAAATATTTTTTTAATATAATTAAAAATACCAAAAATGTCAAAAATAAGATAACTACTATTTGTAAAAATTGTTGAATCTGATGTTTCTGTTTTGTTTCTGTTTTTCTGATTGTGCTTTACTTTCTTTTGTTCTACTCTTGATTTATCCATACTGAACTTATCTCAACAGTTTGTTCAAGGCGCTCACTTGGATTCTGGTCTCATTATTGTTTTTGGCTTCTTTCTGTTGTCTCAGGCTCCTGCTATCCCTCATCTTGTCTCCTTCGCTCTCTCTGAAAGTCCGCTTGTCCTAATACTTCTGCCATATTACCAGCAGAAGCCTTCCATTGGTCACTTTCTTATTTCTTTATCTTCTTTCTCATTCTTGTTGTCATGCTCCCTTTTCTGATTATATTCCTCTGTGAATGCAATAAAAGTCTGGTATTGGTTTGCTACTCATTTAGTTCCCACACGGTTAAAAGCCAAAAATGCCAGAAGCGGGCCCCTCTACAACGCCAGGACCAGGGGGAGATTCCACAAACTTCAAACCACAAGCCATCAAAGTTCTCATTAAGTCAATACCACTCATGAATGAAGATAACTATAGTATGTGGCAAAAAAAATGGAGAACCTCTTCAAGCTATGTGGAATTTTTAGGCTTATGAGCTCACCAGACAAATAAGTCAAATTAGATGAGGAGACGAATCAAGAAATGTTTGTGTATCTCATTGCCAAACTGGACACAAACACGTACAACAACATCCTAGACGGTCATAACAAGGATAATGCCAAACTCATCTGGTTTGCAACTCAATCACATTTTGCATTGTCCCAATTGGAAAACAGAGCAAGGGTTTTCAACGGGTTCCTCCATTTAACCATGTTGTCCAACATCAAAAGCTTTGTCACAATGGTCAAGACATACCTAAAAATACTGACAGAAGTCGGAATAGAATTACCAACGGACATCATAGCCTAACTTGTCTTATTCAAGTTCCTGCAATCCATGCAGAACATGAAGACCCAAATTATGCACTTGACAACCAATATGAAGATAGAAACCGTTCTGGATCACCTCACGCAACACAAAAATGAAATAAGTGCCCAGGAAGCCCAAAATGAACTGGTGAACACAGCTCTGTGCAATGGACCAAGGTGCAAGAATGGGAGACACAATCCCACCATCACCACCCATCTGGCAAACTTGTGCTGGGCTGAATTTCTGGAGCTGAAACCCCTCCATCTCCACAACCAAGGAAACAAAGGGAAGAAGAAAACGGAAGAAGAAGCCCATTACTATTCCTTCTTCTGTGGGATGATGACCAGTCAAAGCGACTTGCCTCCAAACCAATTCATCCTTGATTCTGGATGCTCCATCCACATGATTGTCAATAAGTCTTTGTTTAAATCAATCTCCACCTCAGATGACAATGGTGCAATTCAAACTGGTAAAAGAAACACTGATATCAAAATCAAGGGGATGGGGAGCGCTCTCATACCATCATTCAAATCAAACATCCTCCTCAGTAACTCTTCTTGGGTACCAGAAGCCACAGTCAATCTCATCTCACTGGGGGCCCTGGTTGAGAAAGGCACTAGTCTCAAGGTTAACTCAACCAATCTTCCTTGCACCTTTTCTCTCTCTCTCCAAGGAAAGATGCTAATCACCGGGAAAATTATCAATAAGCTCTTTGTGATTGAAATGGCCAGGGAAAATAATGAAAGCCTATACTCAAGCAAGGACCTACCCAAGATACACAGAACCTTGGGGCACGCAAGTCTCGCACAAATGGAAAAATACATGGACAAGTCCATCTCATCTGAAGACAAACAAGCTTTTGAATGTCTCAACTGCAACAAAAGCAAAATAACAAGATCCTTGTTTCCTCTGACTCAAAAACCTGCCAAAAAGGCCTTCAACCGGATCCACATTGACCTGATGGGTCCTCTCAACCCTATGGCCAAAGGAGGATTCAGATTTGCTCTTAATCTTGTGGAATCTTTCTCTGGTTACACCACTTGTTTCCCACTGCAATCAAAAGACAAGACCGCCAGCACTCTCATATTCAGAATTGAAAACAAATTTAGGAAAAATCAGAGATATCCTCAGAAGTTCTTTCTGATGGAGGGGGCGAATTTTTCACTAGCAAATTATTGTCATTCTACCGGGAAAAGCACATCAACCAGATCATCTCCAAACCTTACCTCTCTCAGCACAACAGTTGAGTGGAGAGAGCCAACCGTACTGTCATGGAGTCAACTAGAACTATCATTTGCAAAACTCAAATTGCCAAATCCTATTGGCAAAAAGTCATCAAAAGCTGCTGCATCCTACTCAACCAAATAACTAAAGAAAAGGGACACAGATTGCACTTGTTTCTTATGCATGGAAAGGAGCTTCCAGCCAAGTATCTCAAACCAATTGGTTCTAAACTGATTTATTGACTGAACAAACCTCAAATCAAATCCAAGCTGGATGAAAAAGGAGATTTTGGCCTCCTCATTGGCTTCAATCCTGCATTACAATCTTACAGATTCCTCTCCAGCTTGGGCAGAATCATTGACACCAAACATGTCAAATTCTCCAAATCACCATCAACCAAACTCAAATTCCAAGATGAAACTTTTAACTCTGACACCAGCCTCAATCCGACAATTCAGAATAGCCAGAATGTCCCTGCTATCACCAATTCCCCATCCAAAGAGAATGAAACTAGCCCAATCCATAGTCTTACCGTCAAGGAGGAAGAGTCTAGCTCAATCAATGACAAATCAGGAGATGAAGAGATTGTATCTGGCAGCTTGCAACCGTCTCTGAGAAATAGAGAAACTCTAACCAAACCTGACCGGTATGGCTTTCATGCAGAGACACTTCCATCCTCAATCAAGGAAGCACTCTCTATTCTAGTTTGGAAAGCCTCCACATTGAAAGAGTTTCAGACCATTGAAGATCAAGGTGTTTGGGAAGAATTTGACAAGAATCAGGTTACCAATCCTCTCAAGACGGTACCTGTCTATAAAATAAAAGAGAATGCGCATGGCAAAGCACCTACTTATAAAAAACAACTTTGCGTACAGGGATTCAAACAGAAATACGGCTTGGATTACACAGAAACCTACGCACCCACTGGGAGAAAAGCCTCCATTTGAGCACTTCTTATGTTTGCCATGGATAAGAAACTTGGACTACTCCAGCTGGACTTAAAAGGAGTGCTCCTTCATGCCAACTTGGATGAAGATGTCTATATCTTCAATCCTCCCGGCTCTGGAAGAAAGGGAAAATTCCTGAAGTTAAAGAAATCATTTTACGGACTCAAACAAGCCCCTCAAAACTGGTACCAAACACTGACATCCTGGATCAAAGATCAAGGATACATCAAATCCTCCTGCAACCCCTGCTTGTTTCTTAGTAAGGACAATGTATCTACCCTGTTCTTCCATGTGGAAGATCTTATTGTGGTTGGAAACACCAATCAATTCGACAACAAATTATTAGATTGGTTCAAACATTCCTCCGCACATGCTCTGAACACCCTGCTAGGTATGAAAGTTACAAGAGAGAAAAACTTTCTCCATCTAAGCTTACGTCTTCACATTGAAAAGGGCCTCTCTGAGCTGAACTTGACTGAGTGTAAGCCAGTATCCACTCCCAGAACCACTGGACTTCACCTGTCTGCGGCAACTGAAGAAGACCACAAAAAATTCCTGTCCCTTAACATCAACTATTGGTCCCCAATAGGCCATCTCAATTTCATTGCGGGCTTAGCTAGGCCTGACATAAGCTTTGCGGTGTCTAGCCTGGCGCGCTTCTCCAAAAAGCCTGGCTATACACACTGGATGGAAGTAATCCACGTATGGCGCTACCTATCAGCTACCAACAACGTATGTCTTACATTAGGTCCTTGCTCTATATCAAATTGCCTTATCTGTTACAGAAATGCAACCTGGGGAGACAATCCCCACAATCAAATCTCCCAAACCGGTATGGCTTTCTCCTTCAAAGGTAGTCCACTATACTGGACCAGTTGCAGACAACGGTGCATCACCCACTCCTCTACGGAATCAGAGTGTGTGGCGTTATCCAGCAGCCATCTTGAAGGAAGGTGGATGAACCAATTAATCACAGAATTTTATTGAATGAAGTTCAACTGTCCGCTACACCTCATTGAAAACAAGGGTTTAGACAACAAAGTGAAGAATTTTGGAACTAACTCCAAAACCAAACACATAGACATAAAAATGAAAAGTTTAAGAGAAGATTTAAAAAAAAATTTGATTGACATGAAGCTCATACCATCACAATTGATGACTGCCGATGCGTTGACAAAAGCGGCCAATATAGGGTCCAACTTAAGACTTGTAAATTATTTTTTTTCATCCTTCCACTGACCTCTGAGTCAAGGGGGAGTGTTGAATCTGATGTTTCTGTTTTGTTTCTGTTTTTCTGATTGTGCTTTACTTTCTTTTGTTCTACTCTTGATTTTACTATGGTTGTATGGCGCAGCTTGTTCAAAGTGTACACACTCCATTCTCAGAGCACTTGCGGTTCTCTATCTGTCCACCACTATCAGAGGAAGAGAATCAGAGGCTCAAGATCACTTCACTCCGGAAAAACCCAATCAAATTACTCTCCGAGATCAACACTCTTGAACTATCAACTGCAACTTCCATCTCGATTCCATTATAAGCAGCCAGCTTGACTATTGTAAGGACGGTATCCAACTCCTTGGTCTTATCCATACTGAACTTATCTCAACAGTTTGTTCAAGGCGCTCACTCAGATTCTGGTCTCATTGTTGTTGTTGGCTTCTTTCTGTTGTCCCAGGCTCCTGCTATCCCTTGTCTTGTCTCCTTCACTCGCTCTGAAAGTTGGCTTGTTCTAATACTTCTGCCATATTACCAGCAGAAGCCTTCCATTGGGCACTTTCTTATTTTGTTATCTTCTTTCTCATTCTTGTTTTCATGCACCCTTTTCTGATTATATTCCTCTGTGAATGCAATAAAAGTCTGGTCTTGGTTTGCTACTCATTTAGTTCCCACAAAAATATATTAAAATAATTTAATATACAATTGTGAGAGCTTTAAGGCATCAATATTTTGATGACACAATAAGGAAACCAATGATGTAAAAATATTACATGAATTGTCATAACTTATATTTCTAAGTAATTATTCTGGTAAATCAACTGAATTTCAAAAATAAGGAGTAAAATCAATATCAAAATTTTACTCCAATCAGTTAATACATAATGAGAACCCGCCTGACATCAGATTAACTGTTGAAATTTCTATTAAAAGAATTATTAACATACTGGGAACATTTACTAAGGATAATTAATTAATAATAAATAATATGGACAGATTAGTGTTATTCACACTCCCAAAACATCAATTAAAAGGTAGAATAATTCCCATACCCTGTGGAATTAGATATTAACCTTGCTACAGCACCTCAAAAATGTGACAGGCTACCACTGGTTACCCTTCTAGTCTTAGTGTCCATCCCTTTGAGCCCCTGTATCCCTCAGAAGGACAATATTGGGACTCTAAGAGCTATAAATAAGAAGCTCTTTTGAGGATATTTATACCCAGAGAATCAGTTATATTTACATCCAGACACTGTGACAAGGTAATCAAATACTAATAAGAGAAATATTAAGTGATTTATGGCTTTGGTCTGATCAATAATATCCTTCCCCAACCCTTTTTATGAATTTAAACTGCTGAACAACCTTTTAACCCCAGTAACAGGTTGAACCCATCAGTGCACATCCCAAAAAGGTACCCAAAGGATTAAATAATATACCAGTGAGTTTTATTATCCTTTTTCTGTTGTGGAAGCTTGGTTACAAAGCCCTGCCAATCCACCATGTATTTTATACACATATTATCTTTGGGCAATATATCCTTCAAGAATATAAATTAAATGTTCCAAAGTAACCAGGTCTATGTGTTTTCAAAGTAAATTCCCTGAAGAGAGGTGTTGAAGATCCCCAATATTATTGTGGCCCCTCTATTAATTTACTTAATAATCAATTTATTCATATTGATTTATAATATTAAACCATAAACCAAACCAATTAACCTTGCAATAGCTTTATGCAAATATTTTATGGATTTTTGCTGCATTTATTGAATAATATTTTTATTATTTATTCTATCACCTCTGGTAGCTAAAGGACAGCAAGGGTCTTGGAATCCAGGAGGCTGACAAAAGGGATTGCAGGAAGAGTGGGTTATCAATTACTTTTGTGGTTAAATTATGCCCAATGGTGTGAAGAATCTCCAGTAAGAAAAAAATAGTTAGATAAATTATCAAGCTAAGAAATCTTGAACCAAGAAAGTATTGGATTGAACAGCTCAAGTAGAAAAACATGAGAAACAGGTCTTGGGACCTGGGAGTGGGCACAAGTGAGCAAGAATGGAAATACCTATTGGATTGACCAGCACAAGTAGGAGAAAGGTGAGAGACAGGTCTTGAGTCCAGGGAGCGGGCACAAGTGAGGAAGAATGGAAATAACTGATGGGCAGTTAATGATGATGAAGATTGCAAACATGAGTGAGGTGGATTGCAATCACAGAGGATGAATAAAAATATCCAAGAGCAAAGGATGCAGGAAAGAAAGGAACAGAGGAGCAAACCTATTGGATTGACCAGCACAAGTAGGAGCAACATGAGAAACAGGTCTTGGAACCAGGGAGTGGGTGAAAGTGAGGAAGAATGGAAATAAATGATGGGAAGGTAATGATGATGAAGAGTGCAAACATGAGTGAGGAAAAAGAAAAAGTGGAACTAGATACAAAAATGAGAGGTAGTAGGTAAATAGTCCCCAGTAAACCTAATCAGATGAGAGACACAAGATGGAGCAAGTCTTTAGGTTTGGATGTTTGGTCTTCATTTGGTTCTTGTTTGGTTGTTAGCTGGTTTTTCTGGGTTGGTTTCTTAATCAAAACACCCCTCCCCCTGTTTGCTAAACAGCTTCACAGGAAGTGAGTCAAAGATGGTTGGAGAAGCTCTGTGTGAGTTGTGGAATATGAATTTTGGTTAAAATTTCCACATTTTCTGTTATCTGGACATATTTGAGCACCAAATTGCCTTTGGCCAGGTGTTGACGGATCCAATGGAGCCAGAAATTGATTTTCCCAGTACCATGTTGGTAGAGGGGGTTTTCAAGGAGAGCAATTGCGCCCTGCTTGTCACAGAAGAGGGTGGGAGGGTTTGAGGTTTGATAAAAGAGGGGAGCTAGGATGGCCAGAAGTTGGGAGGCCTATAGTAGGTCCTGCACTGCTTCAGAGAAGGACCAATGTATGGCCTTGGTGATGAACAGGGCGGTAATGGCTTGCTTTGAGCAAGGCCACATGCCAGGGCCATGGAGCAGGAGGATGCTCCTGGTGAAGGAGTGCCAATCACTTCTGCATGCATGATCTGCATTGCATTAGGCAGCAAGAGAGAAGCCAGAGTCAACAGGTCCACCCAGAGTGATTCTGCGGCCCTTGGTGGATTTCAGATAGCGGAGAATGTGGGTGAATTGTTGTTGATGAGTGATGGAGGTAGAGTTGAGGAACTGGGAAAGATAGTGTTGAAATAAATAAATAAATACATAAAAAATAAAAAAATGAATATAGAAATATATATAATTTCTTTTTTTTATCTGTCTTTCCAATTCCTCTATTTCTTTATCATATTCATTCCTTTTCCTTTTACTCATCTTTCTGTCACCTACCTGCCACAGCTGTCTCAATCTAACCTTGCAGCTGCGCTCCAAAGAAGATCTCTCTTGCACTGCGCTTGGACTGGCTCATACGCGCCTTCCTCTTGACCTCACTGGGACTATGAAAACCTTCTTCTTCCGTCCCTGAACTAAAGACTTCTCAAGATCCTCAAGGTTCATCTTACCTTGACTTCCCCGGATTGTACTTATTAACCATTTTCTGAATCTCCCACGATTGACCTTCAGACATACTCAAGTCCTTCTTTTTGAGGCTAATTTGGTGCGAAGATCAAACAGCTACTTCAAGAAGAAATTCTCCTGCTTACCTGTGTCATGGAATCCTGTTCTTCCTTTTCTCCTTTTTATGATTTCTCATCTCTGTAGGAGTGCTTGTCGAGATCCTTTTGTTGGAGTTCTTACCTTCTAACCTCAATATTGTCCTCCTCCCTGGTATGCCCAAACCTCAACAAATTGTCTGCTCTTTTTTTGTGACTCACATTGTCCTCTCCTAGTTCTGGTTCTAGTTCAGAAATATCATTCCAAAATTTCATCACGATTAACAGTCAAAGGCGCCATAACTCAACCATCCTTCCTCAATCAACAAACCAGAACAGCCTACCAACATGAGTGACAATCTCCAGGCCACCATTGCCAAAGGAGCTCTGGAAGCTATCCCTCTCCTTACTCTTGAAAACTTCTCACTATGGAAATCTAGGACCACAAATCTCCTCAAGATTCAATCCCTCTGGGACTCTCTGATCTCTGACTCCATCTCACTCAAACAAGCCGTCAACATCCAACTGGTCACTCTTCTCACCGCCAAGCTCGACACCTCTATCCACCTCAATGTCATTAATCAAACCAACAAGAGTGATGCCAAACTGATCTGGAAATTGATCAATCACTATTTTGCATCTTGCAATGCCTCGAATTGTGCAAGAGTGTTCAACAAATTTTGCGCCATTCAATTTAATCCTCACAACATTCAACTCTTCATCACTCAGATCAGAGCCTCCATCACAACATTCCTCAAAACCGGTATATCCATTCCTCTCGGCATCATCGCTTATTCCATTCTCCAAAAACTCCCTCCTTCTCTTGATCACCTGAAGAGTCAGATCACTCACTCAGAAAAAGATGTGGTTCCCGACATGGTTCTGGACCATCTCAGAGTTCACTACAACAATCTTCAGCTTTGCCCAGCTAACTCCTCCAACAAGGAGCTTCCTACCGCTCTGGTCACCACTGACTCCACCAAATGCAAGCGTGGCTGGCATAATCCAAACGCTCCTCATCCAGAAACAAAGTGCTGGCTCCTTTATCCTCATCTCCGACCTCGCCCCTATGCTCCAACCGCTAAAACCAAAAATAATGTTAGCAATTTCACCTCTAAATTCCAAGATCCTTCCATATTCATCGTAGATTCTGGATCTTCGGCTCATATGATGTCAAACCCCAATCTTTTCTTCACACTCTCATCAGAAGACAAAGGAATAGTTCAAACTGGATACGGAAATGAAAATCTCCCTATTAAAGGAAGAGGATCTGTCAAGATTTCCAACAAGCACGGCAATCTCTTCCTGAATAACGTACTTTATGTTCCCAATCTAGCTGTGAATCTGCTTTCTGTTAAATGCCTGCTTCTTGAGAAATACACTATCTCCTTTGAAATCAATTCCTTTAACCTCTTTAGAGATGAAACACTACTTGCAAGCGGGCGCTACTACAACAATCTTCCCGGTCTTAAGTTCAATTCACCGGATCAAGACACATTTTTGTCTTTGGAAGAGCTTCTACACAAATCCTTGGGCCACATGAGCTATCATTTAATCAGACACAAACTGGGCATTCCGGTTAGAGTCCCTCAGAAGTGCAAAGCTTGTTCCATCTCAAAAATCACCAGAGCAAGCTTTAAGAGGGAACATTCCCCTGCGTCCAGACCTTTTGAGGAGCTTCACATGGATATAATCGGACCCATCTCTCCCCCTTCTTGGGATGGACATTGATACCTCCTCACTGTGGTTGATAGCAACACCAGATACTGCTCCGCGCTTCCCTTGAAGAACAAGAGCAACGTGCCTGAGATCCTAAACAATGTCCTGAGTCTTGAAGCAAAGCGTTTCAGCTACTTCCCATCCACCCTACACTTGGATTGTGGCGGTGAATTTGTTAATAAAAAACTCTCTCAATTCTTCAAAACTCACCTAATTAAACCCAGATACTCTGACCCCTACACTCCACAGCAAAATGGCTTGGCTGAAAGATTCAATTGCTCCATTCTTGAATCTATCCTTTCCATTCTCACAGACTCTACTCTTAACTGTTGTTTTTGGCACAAAATATCTCATGGGGCAACTCTCACCCTCAATCAAATCCCTATCCATAAGTCCAAGAAATCTCCCCACAAATTATTCAAAAATCAATCTCTTCCTATCAGCTACTTCCACCCTATTGGAAATAGTGTGTCTTACTTAAACTTAGCCTCCAAACCAGCTTCCAAACTCCTCCCTAAAGGATCTCTGGGAACTGTCATTGGCTACAATGACAAACTACAATCTTATCAAATTCTTGGGGAACACGGAAATATAATAGACACAAAACATGTCCAATTCCTGGAATTCCGTCCCTCCACTCAAAAGCCCTTGCTGATCTGGTCCAACTCAGATGTCCAGAACAACTGTCCTTCTGACACTACCCCAACTGACCAACCATTAGCTGCTCCTCCTTCCAACGCACCAATCAAACCACCGTCTCCCACTCCCTCCAATCCGGATAATGGTCCTAATGATGAGTCCTCTGATGAGAGTGAAAATGATTCAGAGGCCGTTTCTTCCTCTCTCATTCCCAACAATGCTCCCAGATATGAGTTGAGAACTCGTACGTCAAAGATCAAACCCGCTAAGTACACCTACTTCTCCAAAGACTCCCATTCCTTTGTCTCTGAGGCTGACAAATGGGAAGAACCCATGGATGTTGAGCTCAACAGCATGGAGGAGATGGATGTATGGGAAGACTGTCATGTTGTACCCAAATCCTACCTCCGCACTACCTGGGTTCTTAAGACCAAACCAGCTACTGCGTCGTCAGCCAAGAGAAAGAAGGCTCGCCTATGTATACAAGGCTTCTTGCAAACACCGGGGGTTGACTACAATGACACGTTCGCTCCCACTGGGAAATTTCCATTGCTTCTCTTGCTCCTCACCCTTTCCATCAACAAAAAATTACCTTTCCGACAGTTCAACGTAAAGAGCGCTTTCCTCTACGCTCCCCTATCCAAAGAAATCTATATTGCTACTCCTAAGGGATCCAAACGACAAGCACCCTTTCTCAAGCTGAAGCAATTGCTATACGGCCTCAAACAGGCGCCGGCTAATTGGTACAACACCATCACTAAATGGTTTCAAGACATCAATTTCCATCAGTCCTCCGCCCATCCATGCCTGTACATCCACAACGACAAAAACACCTACATATTTTTCCGTGTGGATGACTTGGTAGTCGTTGGAAACGTTGATGGGTTTGAATCCCTCTTTCTCAATTGATTTCCCAACTCTTCTGCTCACAAACCCAACACTCTCCTTGGGATGGACCTTGACCTCTCTCCCACTTGGATCACCCTGAATCAGAGAAAGCTCATCAACAAAGGGCTGGAGCTCCTGGGACTCAAGGACTGTAGGCCAGTAAAAACACCCCTGAGCCCCGGAGTCCAACTTCAAGAAGCCTTGAAAGACAACCTACAGGAGTTTAGCAAACTGAATATAAATTATCGGCAGTTCACCGGCACTCTAAACTACCTCTCCTGCCGATCCCGCCCAGACCTTACTCCGGCGGTCTCTATTCTGTCGTGCTTTAATCACGCTCCTGGAATCTCCCACTGGAGGGAAGTGGTTCACTTCTTCAAATACTTAAAAGGGTCCCTGGCTCTTTGTCTGGCGCTGGAACCCTCGTCTTCACATCCTTCCAACTGCCTCAAGTACTACTCCAATGCAACCTGGGCGGATGACCACAAAACCAGACTGTCTCAAAGTGGCTCTCTATGCCTTTGGAAAGGAGTTCCCCTGTCGTGGTCCAGCAAAAAGCAAAAAAAATATCACACTCTCCTCCACCAAAGCGGAACTGTCTGCACTCTCCGATGCGGTCCAAGAAAATCTGTGGATTCAATCTCTTATGAACAAACTCTGGAAGACAAAACTAGAGAATACCGTATTCCGCATTGATAATAAGGGACTAATTGAGAAGATCAAACACTTTGGATCCAACTCGAAGACAAAGCATCTTGACATAAAAATCAAGTGGCTTTGAGATCTGCTCAAGCATGGAGAGCTCGACGTCAGGCTTATATCTAACAACAACATGATTGCTGACGCTCTCAGCAAGGCCTGTGCTCATAACTCTCTCAAGAGGCTCCTGAATGTCTGCTTCCAACCTCTCTTTGCATCAAATCAAGGGGGGTGTTGAAATAAATAAATAAATACATAAAAAATAAATAAATGAATATAGAAATATATATAATTTCTTTTTTTATCTGTCTTTACAATTCCTCTATTTCTTTATCATATTCATTCCTTTTCCTTTTACTCATCTTTCTGTCACCTACCTGCCACAGCTGTCTCAATCTAACCTTGCAGCTGCGCTCCAAAGAAGATCTCTCTCGCACTGCGCTTGGACTGGCTCATACGCGCCTTCCTCTTGACCTCAATGGGACTTTGAAAACCTTCTTCTTCTGTACCTGAACTCAAGACTTCTCAAGATCCTCAAGGTTCATCTTACCTTGACTTCCCCGGATCTTACTTATTAACCATGTTCTGAATCTCCCACAATTGACCTTCAGACATACTCAAGTCCTTCTTTTTGAGGCTAATTTGGTGCGAAGATCAAACAGCTACTTCAAGAAGAAATTCTCCTGCTTACCTGTGTCATGGAATCCTGTTCTTCCTTTTCTCCTTTTTATGATTTCTCATCTCTGTAGGAGTGCTTTTCAAGATCCTTTTGTTGGAGTTCTTACCTGCTAACCTCAATATTTTCCTCCTCCCTGGTATGCCCGAACCTCAACAAATTGTCTGCTCTTTTTTTGTGACTCACATTATCCTCTCCTAGTTCTGGTTCTAGTTCAGAAATATAATTCCAAAAATTCATCAGATAGCTCCAGCAAAAGGCAAGATTGGGTTGATTGCTGTCAGCCGTCTACTATGCAGAACCAACGGACTGAGCCACCACCAACTAAAAATATAAATAAAATAAAAATAGGAAAAATACGGAAATATTAAAATAAAAAAACTTAACCAGTTAGAAAACCAGAAATATTAGTAAATAAATGCATTCCTGGTGCCATTTTTGGTAGGTTCACCCACTGTCACCACCCCAAAAATCCTACTCCTTCAGGTAGAACCACAATCACCAAGGAAACCTCCTCATCACATCCACAGGTATGGGTTTCTGAACAAAAATTTGGTCAGAAACCCATAGTAATGTATATTTTTGGAGTTATGGAAAAAAAAACCTGTTTTCCATAACCCTGTGCTTAGCTGCAGGCCTTTTTGTAACCAGGCGCGCAGCTCTCAGGAGTCACAGCATGCCCAGACCTGTGAGTAGTCAAGAAACAACCTTGCGCAGGACCAAGGTGGTTGTGGTCAAGCAACAACCCCACAAGTAGTTGCCCAACTACCTTGCGCAGGCTCAAAGTGGTAGCTACCAACCAGCATTGCAGGTAGTCAAGCAACTACCTCATGCGGGCCCAAGGTGGTTGTGGTCAGGAAACAACCCTGCAAGTATTTGCCCAACTACCGTGTGCAGGCTTGAGATGGTTGCTACCAACTAGCCTGGTGGGTAGTCAAGCAACTACTGCACATGGCATTCACTACCAACTGCCAGCCTTGCCGGTAGTTGACCAATTATCTTGCGCGGGCCCCTAGCAACTGACTGGATCATTGCGCAAGGCAACCAGCCGGCTCACTGGCCAGCCCCCCTCTCCCAAAATGGAAACAGGGCTGTAGGGTACCAACTAAACACCCTAAAGCCTTGTTCCACACCACATGGGGCCCAAAAAGCGCCACCATGTGTTGGGTAATAGTATGAAAGTGACCAATCAACATAAAAATATGGAAAAATGGCCCCTGCACCCTTTTTGGAACTGTACCAAAGGTTGTCAGGGGCCCTGTAATGGGACCTGTAAGGAGGATTTGGACCCAATAGAGTACATATTGGTTACTTTAAAACCCTGAGAGTGTGTTCCAAGGATAAACAGAAGGCTAGCTTTGTGCTAGATGGCTCACAAGACACCAAACACTCATACAAAATGCTCCAGTATTCCAGGTAACAAAGCTGTATGTAACTAGTCACAACTAGGGGTTTACTGCCTAATTAAGTGGCTGTAATTAGACCAATGTGGGAAGAAGAGCCTCAGACTCAAAATGATCTTTCAGTATAAGGTCCCCAGAGAATTTTTTGAAGCCCCTGGTATCAGGAAGCCATGGCTTATATTTAAAGATATTGATTGAATATTACCTCTTTGGTTGATACAGTGAGGTCATTAAGGGTACAAAAACATGTATCAAGCCCCAAGTATGATGAAATAGAGATTTACATACAACTTTAGTGGCTAGAGCAGGCCCAAAAAAACACACTGATGGTACCCTGGCCCCAGAAATAGCCTGGTTCACCCTCCTTTGGCTGGTAAAAAGAATGTACCATGAGAGGTTCCCAAACAATATAAATAAGGGCCCCTCACCCAGCCATTCCTAGCTCATTCATCCAGTCATATAGTCATTATTGCTTCAGATATTTTTTTCCTCAAGCCATAAAATCCTTAGAAAAAATAAGTGTGTGATCCTGGACCACTTTCTGATAAAATTACAGACCAAAACTCTTGAATCTCTATTTTTTGGCCAAAATCATCAACCAACCATTCAGCCTGCCCCAGTACCAAATTAAAGAACCCCAAATTCTTGCATATTTGCCCATCTATAGAGAATAAGTCCCTATCCAGAACTAGTAATTGATCCTGCTGACTTATACCCCTTTTGTAGGTTTTGAATAACCCAACCTCCAAGGAAATTATACACACCCTTCTTCAAAGGAATGCTTGTAAACCCCAGAGGCACCACAATTGCTGCTATATTTTCCCAAAAAGAAATATACCTGTGTTCCAGAGGGCTCAAAAAAACCCCAATAAGGTCTTAGGCCCTCCATTTAATTTTTTTATAAAGATATAAATAAATTTACTCCTTTTAGCCAAATCATATACCTGGCATTTTATCCAATTTTTAATTCAGACTTTCTATCACCTCTAGTAGCTAGAACGAGTGAGGTCCTTGGCATCTAGCAGGCTGAAAATTGCACTGCACCAGGTAGTTCAGAAGACCCACTAATCAGCATTAATTGAAGTTGGGTTCAATTGGTTGTGATCAGAGTGGTAAGTTGGATACCCCCTGTGGTAGGGGAGTGGAAGCATGTTTGCATTCATTCATGCCATATCCCTAAAAAATGTTATTGATGAAGCAATCTTGATGAATTTGGATTGTTTAAGCCTCCAAAATTTGAGTGAAATGCATGCCAAGGACCCAATTGCACTCACCAAGGTCTTCCATTTCAGAGAAGGACTTGATTTGATTCTTTAATTCAGAAACTCCCAATTGGGTGCCTCCTATGATTAAGTCATTGAAGTGGAAAAAAAATGCGGAATTTAGCAGGTTTTGAGTCAACAAAAATGCAAGGATTGACACCACTTGATTGGAAGTTCATGGATGAGAAGATGTAAGAGAGAGTGGAATACCAGCAGTGGGGACTCTGCTTCAGGCGATATAGTTATTTGAAGAGTTTCAGTCTATATCCAGGAGGGATCTCAAAGTTGAGACCTTCTGGAGTTTGATGAAGCTCTCTTCTAAGGGTTTGCCGTTGAGGAAAGAACACTTAAACTCCATTTGATAGAGTTTGAGGTCAAAAAAGGCCACCAGATTGAGAATTATTCTGAGAGAAGCCAGGTGTCTGGTGTAAAAGGAAAATTTGGATGATAAACCTGAACCAGGCTGTTTTTATTCAAAAGGTCAGTTGAGCAGACAGAAAAAAGCCTGTAAAGGAATATGACAACAAATGAGAGTATGAACAAACAGAGATGGCACCTCTACAGGCTAGGTGATGGTCTTTAGTAGACTAAGTAGAGTATTTCAGGCACTGTTAAACAATAGACCACTCCTCCCAGAATAACTTGATGACTGTAGAGTGACAGGGTATTCAGCTACTGCAGTTGATTTGATAGGTAAGTTGAAACCTACTGCAATATTTTTGTCAATGGTGATCAGGTTGATGAGCTCAAATTATTGAACTGTTGAACAATCCTTTCAATTCAAGTCAATGGTATGATGTCAAAGTTGGCTGGTGTCAGGGCTGGAAGCTGAGATGAGACTGAGAGGAGTTCCAAGCAAGATGAGAACTGAAGAGAGAGAGACAGAAGTCAAGAGGAGAATTTAAAAGAGTCAAGGTACCTTTCCTGACAGATGACAGGCAAGTGAATCTTCTCAAGGAGCAGCCCATGCTCTGTGAGTCAGATGCCCTGCCTTCCAGTCTACTTCAGCAGGTCAACTTATGAAGAGGAAGGAGATAAAAATTGGCAAAAAAGACACAGGAGATAAGAAATTAAAAGATAAGACAATTAACAAATATCAAAAAAACTGCTAAACTCAATATGAGGATGGTTTCCATGACCCAATATACTAGGTGAGTCTTTCTACTGCAGCAGTGCTGGCTGCCTTTGTAAAAAATTCTGCTAGAATATCTTGAGATGAGATGAGATTCATGTCAATTACTTGCTTGTTCCAGTCATTTTGTAAACTCTTTAACTTGATTTCAATGTACTTAGCATGAGACTTACATCCAAATTTCATGATCTTATTGTTTAAACCTTTATTATTGATTAGATGTATGGGCCTTTGAGTTTGGGTTCTCAAGAATTTTCTGATTATATGATGGATCCACCGCCTTTCAAGGTGACTGGCGGATAATATGTTGCATTCCGACTTGGTGGATAAGTGTTCTATACTCCACTGGTGTTGGCTGGTCCAGTAAATAGGAGACCCCTTGGAGAGACAGATGAACCCTGATTGCAAAAGTATGGTAACAGGGTAATCTCCACAGTTTGCATTGCTGTAGATTAACAAACACATTGATGAAGAATTTGCTCAAAAAATAAGTAATAATTGATTGTTTTCAGAAGATACCTCCAGATGTGTTCTACCTCTTTCCAAAGTTGGATTCCTGGAATTTCTGAGAAGGAAGCTGAGTCTTACACAGTAAAACTTATGTCTTGCCCAGCCAAGGTTGCTATGAAGTTCAGCCACCTGATAGGCAAGCAAAAAATCTTCCCCAGTTGCTTGAATTCCTCAATTTCCTGTTCAGAGGCTGGTTTGAGGTGAAGGCCAGAGGTTCAGGGTTTATTCATGGGCTTTTTGTTGAGTAGGTTCAATTCTTCTAGTCTCTTTTTGATATTATTTGTGAGTGATAGTGCTATGAAGTCTTTCCCCTTGTCTAATTTCATCCCCAGCAATGTTTCTGCCTCATGGGCCAAGGAATATTTGAAACTCTCCAAGAATTTCATCTTGAAGTTATCAGTGTCCCCAACAACTACAAGATTGTTGACATGAAAAAAATGGCTCTGAATTTGTGATTTTAAAGATAAAGACAAGGATCACTGTCATTTTCTTCAAATCAATTCTCTTTCATCCATGAACTGAGGGTCTTTTAACAGTGGAGGGGAGCCTGCTTGAGACCATACAACAATTTGTTCAGTTTCAGGTATTTGGAGGTCCTTTTGGAACTGGCCAGAATTTTGATGAATACATTTTTGACCAAGGGTGCATGAAGAAAAAACTCTTTGAAATCAAATTGGAGGAGTTTGAGATTCTTATTGAACAATTATCTGAGCAGATCCCATAGTGAGGCAACTTTACCTGTTGGAGCAAAGGTGTTGAAATAGTCAATGCTGTAACTCTGGTTAAAGCCCTGGATGCACAACCTGGCTCTCAGAGTGGATTCTCCTGAGTGGAGATCCTGCTAGATTCAAAATTCCCAGGTGTTGTTGAGGGGATCAACTACCTCTGACTCATCTGAATCTTACCAGAAACCAATATCCTTGATTTTATTGAGTTATTTTTCAATTGGTGGTACCCAAATGGGTTGCTTGAGAGCCTTGTATATGTTTCTTGGCAGTGAGTAGGAGTAGTAGCTGTACCGTTCCGGTGCTTTGAGTTTGGAGCAATCCCTCAGTGTGGGCTTCAATGCATTGAGAACTTCAGTATCTGAAAGATTTGAGTCAGAGGAACTCTGGTCTTCTGAGTTTCTCACTAGCCTTTTTTGCTCTTCAACCTCTTTGGCAACAGGTTTGATGTTTGCAGAGGATCCTTAAAATTATTTTGTGGATGAGGCCACATCAACAGGGGTTTCCTTGTTGAGTTGAGTGGATTTCTTAACAGCTTGAGCCTTGAGGAATTTCACATGTTTTATTTTGATTATTTTCCCAGTTTTTGAGAGTACCTTGTAGGAGTGGAACCATGGATTAGATCTGATGAAAATTCCTTCTTCACCTTTTTTGTCCAGCTTTGATCTTACCTTGTTTCCCTTTAACAGATACAACACCCCTGATCCAATGGGTTTGAGATAATCCACTGGTAGTTTGGCCTTGCACAGCATTTCACAGGGAGTGGATCCCTCTTTTTTGTATGGTATTTGATTCAAGGCCAGGAAGCAGATTTTGATTACTAAATGCCAGCAGTTCTTTGGTATTTTGTTTGAGCTGAAGACAGATTGCAGGGAATCCATAATTGTACGGTTGGCTCTTTCTGAGAGTGATAAGGCTCACTAACCAGATGATTTATTGAATTCAATTTGAATTTTTTTAAGAGATTTGTTTACAAACTCTCCCCCACCGTCTGAGAAAACTTTTGTTGGATATCTTTGTTGTTTCCATGCTTTTTTTCAATCAAAAATTTGATGTTTTTTGCAGAAGCCTCCTTTGAAGGGAGCGGAATGGCGGAAAGATATCCATATTTGTTGTCCACTACAATCAGAAAGTACCTCATTCCTCCTTTGCTGGTAGGATTGAAGGTTCCCGTTAGTTCAAGGTGACATTGGTCAAATACTCTTGCTGCAGGAACTTGATTCTTGTTGAATGGAGACTTGTCAATTTTTCTCCTTTTGCAAGCCAGAAATTTGAAGAGACTTTGAGTTTCTTCCTTAATTGAAAAACCTAGATGCTTTTCCATTCTATCAAAGCTTGCATGTCCCAGTTTAAGATGGAGATCCTGAAACTCAGTTTGTGTTAAGAAACAGGAGGAATATTGATCTGCTGAGGCCACTGACAATGTCAGTGAAACAGAATTTGCTGGTTTATCTGCAAGGATCATGAGAAGATTTTTCTCTATATTTCCAATCAAAACTTGGGCTCCATAGCAACAAAGAGTAAAAACAGGAGGATCTGATTTTGAGTTAATCTTGAGACTGAATCCTTTTAAGAGTAGTGGTCCAAGTGACCCTAGGTTGACTGTTGCTTCATGGACCCACGCAACATTTTCAAGGTGAATTGTACTACCATTGCTAATGAGCACCACAGTTCCAAGTCCTTGGATAGCAATGCCCTTGACCTTTTTTTCAGTCTTGATGAATGCTTCTCCCTTTTTACTGGTCAGATATATGAAGGAGCTTTGATTGTGAAACATGTGGATAGAGCACCCACTATACAAGATAAACCGTTTAGAATGAAGGTTGTCAAGTTGATTTAAGGCGCAAAAGAACAAGTAGTAATGAGATTCATGTTGATGCTTTTTCTTGGCATTGAGGTTTTCCTTTTTGGAAGAATTTTCAGGTTATAATTCAGGAAATGTGTCCCAGAAGGATGATGGAGAATGAGATTTGACAGCAGGATTATGTTTTCCATTCTTGCATCTTGGCACGTCCGGCTCTTTTTGATTATTGACATGATACATAGCAAAATTGGTGTCTGCAGTTTCAGAAGCTTTGGATTGAACTTCATTATTTTGTTGGACCAGATGGTTCAGGACCAAGGTTACGGACAGTTTTCTACCTGAGTGCATGATCTGTGATTGCATTGGCTTGAGTGAATTGGGTAGCTTGAAGAATATGAGGTAACTGAGTATATTGCTTGGTAAGTAAATTCCAACCTTTTCCAGCTTACCCAAATGTGCCTTCACAGAGGTAAAAAAACCTTAGATGTAATTCTGATAAAAAACTAGATAGAGGAAGTTGAAGAAGATCCTGACTTGGTTGGATGCCTGACTGGAAGCAAAGTGGGTTTTAGCAGAAAGCCATATCTGCTTAGACAAATCTTCATTTGCCTGCATGCTGATGTTAGTGTGAGTTCTGCGTTCCAGTTTTAACATTAGGTAGCCAGCCATCTCATTGTCATCACAAATTTTGGAAAAGGGGTTGTTAGAGTTTATCAAATCTAGAATGCTTTGCATCTTGAACAGTTGCTCCATCTTCATTCTCCAGATGGAATAATTGGTTTCAAAAAGTAGCAGAGTGGATTCAATCAATAATTTGAGAGCAAGTGCCTTTAAATTTTCTTCTACTCCCAGTCCAGGGGATGCAGTGGTTCTTGCCAGGTTGTTTTAGCTTAAACAATCCATATTGTGGCTTTTAACCGTTGTATGACTCCAAACGGCGCAGGGAGTTGGAAGTTCTGTGGAGGGGATAGGTGCTTTTTTAGGCTTCCCTCCTGAGTGTTACAAAAATATTTAATTGTAACCAAGATCAAAGTCCAGCACCTGGTAAACGGGGAACCAAAAGTAAGAGGATAAAGATCGTAGTGGTTGGTAGCTGGGAGACAACACTATCTGAGGCAAGATGATGTCGGGGAACACTTGAATAGAAGGAGTCAAGGATTTTTCAGAGTTCAACAAGACAAGGCAATTGTGAGTGACAATGCCCACAAGCTAATAGCTCTGGTTGTCAGCAGGAGCTTAGGAAAGATCAACTCAATCCAAAACAACCTCCAGGTTCTCAATGAACCTGCCCAACTCTCCGCAATCAAGCGCTTGAAGGGTACCAGATAACTGTGGGTGGCTGCACAAGACAAAGCTAATTGTTTGAAGAAGCTCTAGAAGCAACACAAGAACTGATTCAAACAAGAATAACCCAACACTTCTCAAGGGACTCAACAGTAGCGTGGCAGAATTCAACTTCAAAAGAAGGGAAGGGAGGTTTAACACTCCAGGTTTTAAGATTAATAAAACCTCTTCAGTCAAACGTGACTGGTTCCAGAAAGATAATCAAAGGGTGATCAGGACCAGTATGGTCGGATAAAGGGCTCAGGAGTGGTTGAACACACTCAAGAATTTGATTAGGCAAATTCTTCTTCAACCAGCAAAGCTATTGGTTGGTGATAAGGATCAAGGATCAAGGATCAAGGGTTTGAGTATGGAGGCTCAAGGATCAAGGGTGTGCTGATATAATGGTGGATCATTCAATGCCCCCCTGATGCTCCAAAAGGCCGGGGAGAGACCCTCCTTATATGGGCCAGAGGCCCTGTTAGACTATGTACAACGGATTCTACAAATAGAGCGGAAAAAGAAAAAAAATCAGGCAACCGGAAAAATTTGATCACGCAAGCCGGTGGAAATCCTTCTCATCCCTTCACCATCTCTTGCGTCCTTCTGTGGATGGGCGCGCGCAACAAAACTGGAATCACCCACCCCTTGTCCAAAGGCGGACGGGGTGGGAAAGGAAAATGAACCCAACCACCGCGGATGTCCATTGGCGGTAGCCGACACTCTCCACCCCTTGGCCAAAGGCGGAAGACAGTGGGAGAGTCCCAGGAAAGGGTGACAGATGAGGTTTGTGAGAGCGCGGATGGGCGGATAGGAGATTGGCTTTGGGCAATTGAGTAAATCCTGATGGGCTTGAGATTGGCGACTGATAGATTGAGTGAGGTGGGAGATTGACGGATCCAAGGATTGGACAAGCGCTTTGGACAAGCGCTTGGAGGTGCGGTTGGGATGGGTTTGGTAAGTCATGGATGAACGCTGCGCGACGTTAACAATGAGGATGAGCGACGCGCGACGGGTAACAATAAGGATGAGCAACACGCAAGGGACGACAATAAGGATGAGCGATGCCCGACGGCCAAGGATAAGGATGAGTGACGCAGGACAATGATAGATGAGCAATGCGCAATGATGACGGTGAGCAGCGCGCAAGGATGACAATGCGAATGAGGGACGCGCGACGCGCAAGGATGAGGTTGAGCGCCGCGCAAGGCCCAAGGAAATTTTTTTTGAATTCTTTTGCCACGGTGTCCCAAATGGTTCACCACACCATGTAAAAGGAAAATTTGGATGATACAACTGGACCAGGCTGTTTGTATTCCAAAGATCAGTTGAGAAGACAGCAAACAGCCTTTAAAGGAATATGACAAAAAATCAGATTATGAACAAACAGAGATGGCACCTCTAAAGGCTAGGTGATGGCCTTGAGTAGACTAAGTAGGGTATTTAAGGCACTGTTAAACAATAGACCAATCCTCCCAAGATAAATTGATGACTATTGAGTGACAAGTTATTCAGCTCCTAAAGTTGAGTTGATAGGTCACTTGAAACCTACAATTGTGGTCAATGGTGATCAGGTTGATGAGTTAAAACTATTTAACTGTTGACCAATCCTCCCAAGTCAACTCAATGGTGTGATTTCAACTTTGGCTGGTGATCAGGGCTGGATGTGGTGTAGAGACTCCTGTGGGATTATATAAATAAAGTAGAAAATAGCTTTCTGGCAGTCCTTGAAGGGGAATTTAGTATTATTTCTACTCCTTTAGATTATTAGTAAATAATAAGAGTGGTTTTGAATTTCCTTCTCTTCTAGTACTATTGTAAGTCTGCACAATAATTTATGTAAATTAATGGCTGGTTTCTTTGAGACTTAATATAGGTCTCAGATCAAAACTAGATTAATTATTTAACTGTTTATTGGTAGGATTTGGTGAAGAATAGACCAGATGTATTGGGTTATTGGTTATTTATTGATCAGATATATTTGATCTCAACCAATACCCAAATATTACAGGGTTCAAGGGTTTATCAAAGGCATGGTTCAGGAGAGGACCCAAGGATGGGTTTACCCAAAGGGGGCTGGGTAGAGGAAAGGTTTTTGGTTTACTTTTGTTTTGCTATCTTTCTTTGTAAGGGTTATTTATTGATTAAGGGGTGGTTTTTCTTTAATCTGGTGCTGAATATTTAGGTCACAGAAGAACCCTTATTCAAGCACCTTGTGGGTGGTTTAATTGTTTAAATATGGGTAATAACTTGGTTTCTGATTTCTTGTTTCCTTTTATAACTGATTCACTGATAATATTTCTATCTGGGCCAAGAGGGCCTTATAGGTGGTGGGTGATTTAGGGGCCTTTGAGGGCATGGAGGTGGATGGCATGGGGATACAACCTGGATAGGGAAGAGAGGCCCTCCTTAAATAGAAAATCTGCTCCTCAGGGGATGCTCAGGGCTGCCCCTGAGGGTGCCCTGGGGCTTCCCCTGTTACAGTGGGATACAGGTACATGAGACATTTTAGCTGGTTGTACAAAAGGCACTGCATAAAACTGAGGCAATTCTGCTGGTTGGGAAAAAGATTGTACAGGGTTTTCATGCCTGCACAGCCTTGCATGAATTGCTTTGAGGTGCTGATAAGGTTGGTCTGGTTCTGGTTGCTTATTTGGCACTGACTTTCCTTCCTGCATGTATTTCTGTGCATTCACTGGTGGTTTATTTGGTGCTGCATGGTCTTGAATGCCTGCATATATTGCTGGGTAGGCCTGTGGTACTTTTACTGGTAGTTTTTCTGGCATCACATGCTACTGGCTGCATAAATTTCTGTGTGGTGTTGTGGTTGTTTGGTACTGCATGGTTCTGGCTGCCTGTATATATTGCTGGGTAGCCCTGTGGAACTTTTAATGGTGGTTTTTTTTGTTATGACATGCCTCTGACTACATAAATTGCTGTGTGCTGCTGGGGGTTGTTGTTACTGGTACTTTGTTTGGTATCCCATGCTACTGGCTGAATAAATTGCTGTGTGGTGCTGGGGTGGGTTGGTACTGGTAGTTTGTTTTATTCTGGTTGAGACTGGTTCCACTTCCCCCTGCCTATACTTCTCCTGTATACTTCTGCAAAGCTTTCTGTACGTATATTTGCTTGTTTGTTTGCTTCTGGTTGAGACTGGTGTCACTTCCTCCTGCCTGAACTGTTTCCTGTATACTTCTGCACAGCCTTCTGTATGTATATTTGCTTGTTTGTTTGGTAAGGTGACAGGATCTGAACTAGCTGAAATGCCTCCTGTATCTGTATTGCTGTATTCTGGATGAGGTGATAGGGTTGTATGGTCCTGGTGTTGAGGGTAAGCTGTTACTGGTATGTACTTAAGGTTTTGCAAGGTATGTCTTTATGCCTTCCGCAGAGCTGTGAAACCTGGTTGGGTATGAGTTTGCCACAGTTGGAGGTTTGTTGGGCTGTATCTTCCAATCAATGAGAGATAGAGGGGGTACTTTGGCTGAGTGACTATGGGTTATTTCTGATTTAGAATCTATTTATGATGTTACTTTGAGGTTTTCAGCTGTTTTACACTATAATAGTGAGTCTGATGGCTATAGGACAGGTTTTGACTACCACAGCGTAGAGAAGATTTATATGAGTGCCAAGAGAGATGAGACAAGAAAGATGAGAACTGAAGAGAGAGATGGAAGTTGAGATGAGAATTTCAATGAGTCTAGGTAAATTTCCTGACAGATGACAGGAAAGTGAATCTTCTCAAGGAGGAGACCACGCTCTGTGATTCAGATGGTCTGCCTTCCGGTCTACTTCAGCAGGTAAAATTATGAAGAGGAAGGAGATAAAAAGTGGCAAGAAAGGAATGTGAGATAAGAAAGTAAAAGATAAGACAATTAACAAATATTGTTGAAATGAACCACAATTTCA
This sequence comes from Puccinia polysora, assembly GCA_025617555.3. Lineage (NCBI taxonomy): Eukaryota > Fungi > Basidiomycota > Pucciniomycetes > Pucciniales > Pucciniaceae > Puccinia > Puccinia polysora. The sequence continues at coordinate 36,590,502 of CM062619.1, read as the reverse complement.
CCTGCATGTCCCTGTCATCAAAATATCACAACCTCAATAAAAATTCCTCAACTACTGGCTGTCCCTCCATTCTTCACCACTCCACTCCATTCTTCCTCTCTATCTTCCTTTCTCCTGGCTGCTCCTATTCAATCACCTTACCAACTTCCCTACCCTCAATCCTAACTCTGCTTCTTCCTCCTGCTTTTCCCTCCTTTCTTCTCCTCTTATCCCTCAAATCCTTTTCTACCTTTTCTTTTATTTCTACTTTATTCCTTCCTTCACCAAATCTAATTGCTACGCCATCTGTTCAACTTCCACATCTCAAGATCAACCTACTCTAGCCCTACTTTGCAAAGTCTCAAGAAAAGACTCTTAGGTTCATCTTCTCATATTTGGTGAGAAAAGACTTGTTTTGTATTCTCATGTCCTTGTTCCATTCCCTTCTTCTAAATTTTTGGGATTTATTCTTCAATCCTTTCCTCCTGAATAGCTTTAATATTCGTGCTTGATCCTACCACTGTACTTGATCTACGGCATGTTCCTTTTTCAACTCTTGCCGTCATGTTACTGCTTGCGTCTCTCTGATTCTTGCTGGATAAAGTCTGGTTGTATTTTCAACTTTTCTTTCAAAATAAAATTTCTCTGGTTCTCTCACAATTAACAGTCAAATCCAGAACAACTGAAACCTTCCATCCCTTAACCAGAAGCAAGCATGGACCTCATTGATTGAAAAATTCTGAAATTGAGAATTGAAGCTATTTCTTTACTCACCAAGGAAAACTTTGCTATATGGCAAACTAAAATTCTTCCCTTGCTTAACATGTCCAAACTCAAGGATGCTATGGCCTCAACTGAACCACTTCTTCCCAATGATAATATAATCCTGACATCAATAATCATCTCTAAATAGTCTCACACTGTTCACTGAAAAATCATTACCTCTGACAACAAAGAAGATGCTAAGGCTATTTGGCAGTTACTGCTTAAGAATTTTGTCTCAGCCAAACCTGAAACCCACACTTGTGTCTATAAAAGCTTCACCTCAATAACTTTCAACTTATTGATTACAGAGATCAAAACTGGCTTGACTTGTCTTCATGAAATTGGCATTCACCTGCCTACAGAAATCTTATCCTACATGGTTCTTGATAAACTTCCTTCCACTCCTGAAATGAAAAGCATACACCAATCAATCACCCACTTGGGGGTTGAAACTGAGATCACTCCCAATGCGGTTCTTGATCACCTTTGGATCCATCTCAAAAATCAAGAAATGTCCAGTTCTCTTGCTTCCAATAGCACCTGCCTGTCACTTTTCACAGACTCATCCCTGAAGTGTAAACCCAACAAGAACAAAACACTGGCCAACCATCCAAAGCATTGCTGCTGGATGCTATACCCACATCTACGGCCCAAGAACCAGAAACCCTCCGGTGGAGATCAATTTAGCTATATGTCTAACTCTCAGGATCCCAACTCCTTACTCTTTGTCCTTGATTCCTGCTCTTCCAAACACATGATTTCTAATCCAGAATTCTTCAATTATATAGACTAAAAACACCAAGGTACAATAAACAACAGCAGCAGACCCAGTGATTTGGCAATAAAGCAAAAGGAAGAGTTACAATATGGGCTGGTTCTGAAACCATTTTCCTCAAAAATGTTCTTTACGTGCCCTCTATCACTGCCAACCTTTTGTTGCTGCACAACATCATAATAAAAAAATTCCAGGTTCTATTCTTGCCTAACCAATTTCTTGTTAAAAGGGACTCAATTTATATATTCAATGGATTCTACATCAACCACATTCTGTATCTTAAACTGGAAACAGTGATCCCTATCCCCTCATTCCTGACATCCTCTGAGCTTCTTCAAAAGTCCTTGGGAAATGTTAGTTATCATTGAATCCAAAATAAGCTCAGCATTCAAATAAAGAAAGAATCCCCCTGAAAATCCTGCTACATAGCACAAATCACCAGAGCCTCCTTTAATGACAGGAACTCATGGGCCAGCAGAATATTTGAGGAGCTTCATCTTGACACTTTTGGACCTCTTCCCAAGTCATCTGCTGGTCATAGGTACTTTCTAACTGTTGTAAACTCTCCCTCCCCGTTCTTCTCTGCCCTTCCAATGAAAGGAAAAGATGAAATTGTCAAATTTCTGATCCGCTGTAGTGAGATGGAAGCTAAAATAATTGGGTGTTATCACTGCCTTATTCACTTGGATCAAGGAACTGAATTTATGAATGGAAAAATCTCCAACTTCTGCCAAACCAACCACATGAAGCACCGCCTTGCCAACCCCTAAACTCCCCAACAGAATGGTCTTGCTGAAATATTTAACTATACCATCCTACACACACTTTGCACTATTATTCTAGACTACGGATTCCCGTCCTTGCTGTGGCAAGAACTGATACTCTCTTCCACCTTGACCCTGAATCATTTCCAACCATCAAATTCAAAAAATCACCATACAAACTATTCAAGGATTTCTCAATTCCCTTTTACTATTTCCACCCTATTGGGAATCCTGTCTCATTCCTCTCAAAACATAAATCTGCTTGAGGAAAACTAGATCCCCCTGACCTAAAAGTTAGACTCTTGGGCTAAAACCCTGAGCCTCAATCCTATTGTGTTCTGGCGGACAATGGAAAAGTAGTAGACACAAAGAATTTAACCTTTCTAAAATTCTCCAAACTAGACCCCATAGCAACACCATCCTCTGACAATTTCTTTGTGGCCGTCAAGAAATACCCCCCTTCCACCTCCAGCAGAAAGCCCAAGTCTATATCCGTGTGTGATCCCACGGAGGACAACTGCATTCAAGCCTTTGATTCCAGTGATGCTGAGTGTAGTCCTGAACCTTCTCCAATAGAGGACTTCAATCCTCTTGATGCTCCATACATCCCAGACAGAGTCCTGCGCACCCAGAATACCAACATCCAACCAGAAAAGTACAGATATTACACTCTCTCAGACAGGACCAACAAGATCACTCAAGCAAAGGAAACTGAGTTACAGAATATCAAGGATCATAATGTGTGGGAAGATTTCTACGGCACTCCCAACCACTATCTCAATACTACCTGGGCCATTTGGGGTAAACTGGCCACCCTATTGGCTCCTGCAAAAACCAAAGAAAGACTGTGCATCCAAGGTTTTCTTCAAACCCCCGGGGTTGAATTTAACAACACCTTTTCCCCTACGGGAAAATTCTCCTCACTTCTTCTCCTTCTTATCTTTTCTCTTGAAAAAAAGCTAACTATTAGGCAATTCAATGTTAAAAGTGCATTCCTCTATGCACCCCTCTCAGAAAAAATCTTCATCAAAACACCTAAAGAATCTCACTGTTCCACCCCTTTTCTGCAATTGGCTCAATAACTCTATGGCCTTCCCCAAGCCCCGCTCAACTGGCATGAAACCCTCATCAAATGGCTGATATCCATAGGCTACCAAAAATCCAAATCTGATGCCTGCTTCTTCATCAATCATTCATCCCATTCTTACCTCTTCTTCCATGTTGATGATCTATTTGTGGTTTGTGACGTTGATAATTTCCAGTCTCTTTTCTTATCCCAATTCCCTGCTTCTACAGCTCATCCTCCCAACTCCTTGCTTGGAATGGATATCCAAGTGAACAACTCCAGCTGCACACTTGTTCAGACCAGGTTGATACAAAAAGGACTCAAACTATTAAAGCTAGAAAACTGAAAACCAGTTCTCACTCCTCTTACTCCAAATGTCCAACTTACCCCTGCAAATGATCAAGACTCCAGTGCCTTTGCCAATCTCAACATCAAATAAAAAACATTCACTGGGATGCTCAACTACATAGCCTGCAGGAAACGTCCTCATTTGGCTGCTGAAATCTCAATTCTATCTTGCTTCAACCACCGCCCAGGACTATCCCACTGGAAAGAGGTTATACCCTGCTGGAAATACCTCAAAGGCGCAAGCCAAATTTCTCTGACTTTGCTCCCTGAGGCAAAAAAATATGACCACCTGAACTTCTACTGCAACGCCACATGGGGTGTTGTCTTTTTCTGTTCATATTCTGCAACTAACAAATTTAGTTACCTTTATCTCCAACTTAATTTTTCCATTAAATAACTACTCATGTCACAGGCCCCCTGTCCGGCTCTCTAGGTTTCACTAACCTGCTGTCTTAGGCCCCTTTTGGGGGTTCTCTAGTTGTGCTTAAATACTGGTCCTTCCTTGGGACCATGAATGAAAAATCATCTGATTACCAGAAAATCAAACCAGAGTGCCCCTTCCTCCTCTTCAGATCAGTTCCACTTGACTTTAAAAGTATTAACTCTTCCCCTTTGGCTCTTTTTAGCCTCATTGTTTCCCATTCTTCTCTCTTTGGCGTTACAGCTTAACTTAACCTCTTCACGGTTAAAAGCCAAAAGCTCCTCCAACTTAGCTATCCAGTCAACTTCATTGTTTGAACTGGTACCATCCTCCCTCAATCCAACCTCAAAATCTCTGACTCTTTCACCCTTCTCAATCACTGGGGCCTTCTTTGAATTCCCCTTCTCAGCCTCCTGAATCCATCCTCAATCCAATCAGTCCTAGTCATCATGAAATAACCTTATCTACTTCCAAAATATCCAACTCCAGCTATCCCTCCTCATTTTCTTGGCCATTAATTAACACTACTTTGCGGACAGCTTCTCCTGACCCTGATTGCTAATTTGGTTCAGAGTGATTTTCTGTTGTCTTGGTCTTGGTCTGATACTCATTGGCCAATTGGTCCAAGTCCCATCAATCATCACCGCTGCTAATCTTTTCAACCACCGGGTCTCAATCCAATCCAAGAAGAGGGCCAACTATAAGCTTGTAACCCACAGCATTGACCAATACCATCATTATCCCGCCTTCTTTGCCTCCTCTTGGTGGTCACTTGGTGTCCTACTCAACCTAAGCTCTCCTCAAACACCCCATCCATTGTTTAATAACCCTGGCTTCCACAGCTCATCCTCAACCTCTTGCACCCAACCCGGCTCATGAACACTTGAAGGCTGCTGTCATTAACACCCATCTCTCATCTCTTAAGTACCTGGCTTGCAATCATCTTGCAACCCCAATAACTATTCAATCTTGTCTTTGCAAACCCAATTGCAGCTCACCTCCACTTGCAAAATTGTTGCCTTCTCAATCCACCCTTCATCCCTTCCTTCTTTGATATTACCTTTTTCTCATCTCCTCACTCCCACTTCATTATCACTCCTGCTTCCCCTCCACCGCTTGCTTGAACTCCCTCCATCACTGCTCCAGCTTCCCCTTATTGCACCTCACTATCCTCCCTTGTTTACTCATTGTCCCTGCAACCTTGGCCGCTACCCTTATTTCTTTTGAATCTTGCTTTTGCAACCTTGGCTTCTGCCCATCTCCACCTTCTTTCCCGCTTCTTTGGCACCCTGAATGCCACCTTGCTTGCAACATTGATTGCCTCCCAGCTTCTCAACATCTGCAACATTACTTGCGCTTAATTCACAACCTCTCCTACTGCTCTATTTGCCATCCCTGCTCATCATCATCAAACCCCACCTCATCCATTAATTGCTTTTCTCATCAACCATCATTCTATTTGGGGTGGTCCATTCATTTGGCCGGTCCTTCACCCTTGTCATTCTCCCTTTGCTCCGCCCACTACATCTCTCCTTGCTTCATCTCATCTGCTCCTCATGCTACATCATTAATTGCTTGCCCCATTCCTCACACTACATCACCACGTGCTCCCTCCCATCCATCTCATCCCCTCCACCCGCTACATCAAATACCATTGCTTCATCTCCTTGATCTCATTGGCTTCACCTGCTACATCACTACCCACTCAATCTCCTCCATCAATACTCCTATCATCCAATTTAACCATCAAAATTAACAAAAATCTACTCTCAAAACTATTATCATCATCTACATCAACAACAAACTTTGAAAACATGAAAACATTCCTCATCTAGTATCAAACAGGCTGGTGTGTTGGAATCCCTTCCTCTTTTTTTCAATACTATCTATATATCTCCATACTATCCACCCTCAATCCTTACCATAATCACATTCATTACCATTAAATGCTATCATCCACCATCATTATTCAACAACTTTCACCACTACTGTCAGCTGGCTACTATTCAGAACCAACTGACTAATAACCCCAGAAATAAAAATGAATGAATAATAATAATGAATACAAAAATACGGAAATAATAACTTAAAAAAAATGAGATAAAAACCCTTAATGAGTAAAAAAAAAGTAGAAATATTATTGCATAAATGGATTCCTGGTGCCAAATTAGGTAGGGTCACCCACTGGCACCACCCCCCCATTCCTGCTCCTTCAGGTACAACTGTGACACCCCTGTGTACTGTACCTGAAATACACCCCACAGCCTTGTTCCACACCACATGGGGCCCAAAGAACACCACCAAAAGGTAGCAAAAAGCATGAGACTTCCCAAAAAAACAGAAAGTTTTGAAAAATTGGGCCCTGCATCCTTTTGAGAGCTGTATCAAAGGTTGTCAGGGTCCCCTGTAATGGGACCTGTACAGAAGTTTTGGGCCCAAAAGAGTACACAATAGGTACAGTAGAATCCTGAGATGGTACACTGAGGACACAAAGAGGCCTAGCTTCTTGCTTACTAGCCCACAAGACACCTGAAACCTATGCAACCTCCTCTGTACACTATACAAGGAAGACTGTACATAACTAGTCACAACCACTGGCTCAATACCCAATTAAGTAGATTTAATTAGACTAATATTAGTTACTGTAGCACCCTGAGAGTGTGCAATGGGGATAAACAGTAGATTATCTTTGTTCTAACTTGCTCACAATATACCAGGCACCCATACAACCTCCCCTGTACCCTGTACAATGTAGACTGTATGTAACTAGTCACAACCAGGGGCTCACTACTCAATTAAAGAAACCCCAATTAAGAAAATATGGAAAGAAGAGACTCATGCTTGAAATCAGCCCTCAGAAACAAGTCTCCTGAGCATTTTTTTAAGCCCCTGGCTTCAGGAGACCATGGATTATATTTAGAAATATTAATTGAATACAACCTCTTTGGCTGATACAGTGAGATCATTAAGGGTACAGAAACGTGTACCAAGCCCCAAGTATGATGACATAAGGCTCTCTATACTTCTTTAGTGGCTAGAGAAAGTCCACACGAACACACTGATGGTCTCTTAGCCTCAAAATTAGCCTTGTTCACTATATTTTATTAATTGAATACTACTTCTTTGGCTGATACAGTGAGGTCATTCAGGGTACAGAAACATGTATCAAGCCCCAAGCATGATGACATAGGGCTTCCTGTACCTCTGTAGTGACCAGGGTAGGTCTACAAGAACACACTGATGGCTCCCTGGCCGCAGTAATAGCCTGGGTCACCCTCCTTTGGTTGGTAAAAAGACGGCACCATGAGGGGACCCAAAATGATATAAATAAAGGCTCCTCCCCCAGCCATTTCTGACTGATTCATCCAGTTATATAGTCATGATTACTTCAGATTTTCTCGTCCTCAAGCAATCAAACCCTTATAAGAAGTAAGTGTGTGATCCTGGACCACTTTCTGATAAAATTATAGACAAAACTCTTGAATCCTTATTTTTGGCCAAAATCAGCATCCAGCCATTCAGCCTGCCCCAGAATCAGCTTCCAGAACCCTGAATCCCTGCATATTGGCCCATCCATGAAGAATAAGTCTGGATCTGGGCCTAGTAAGTGATCCTGCTGACTTATATCCCTTTTTTAGGTTCTGCATAAACCAAACCCCAAGGAAATTTCACACAACCTTCTTGAAAGGAGTCCTTGTAAAACCCACAGGCACCAAAATTGCATCTATATTGTCCTTAAAAAACATATAACTGTGTTCCGGAGGTCTCAAAAACCCCATTGATTCCTTGGCCCCTCCTTTTAATTTATATATATATATATATAAATAAATTCAATCCTTTCAGCCAAAATATATCTCTGGCATTTTTCAACATTTTTTGCTCTAAATTTTCTATCACCTCTAGTAGCTAGAAGGAGCTAGGTCCTTGGCATCTAGTAGGCTGTCAATTAAGGGTCGGGCCGTGAAATAATTGATATAATTATTGATCCTGTGCCATTTTTAATAATTTTTTAATAATTTTTAAAAAAATTAACCAAAAATTCCAAAAAAATCATTATAAATTACCAAACTTCAAAAATACTTCAAAAATACAAAAAAATCTGAAAAATTATTTTTTTAAAATTTTTCCAGAATCCTTGATCTGCAGTGAACTTAAAGACCAACGCAGAACTTATTAAATACTATCTTAAACTCCTAAAACTCCGAAAAGAAGAGTATATCAAAAATTACAAACCAACTGATTGGGAACTTCTATCTCCTTTAGAACAGAAGAAATTGATTTCTCTCCACTCAAAACTCAGAGAGGAACAAGAATTTCAAGGAAGGGTTTTTGTCACCCTCATCTTACAGTATCACAGATATTGGGCTAAGACTCAACCCCCTGCTCATATCAGATTCAAGCTATTAAAAAGTTAGATTTTTCCAAATATTTCTTTAAAACTTTTTAATTATAAACTAACTTATAAATCTTATATCTGGTACTTTCTAGTGTCTGGACCGCCCACTGCCCCCATCAACTCCAACTGCTGCCACTACAGAGGTAGCAGCTCCATCAGTCACCACCCCAGTAATAGTACCCAACTACCCTGTTGTAGAAGCTCCCATCCAACCTAGGCCCCCAACTAGAGAGGAATCTGTGGCCACTCCAAACTCAGAGAGTAAGCCACATTATCTCACTTTATTTGAGCATCTATATAAGTTAATAATTGCTTTTAATAAAATATGTCTAGACTCAGAGGACAAGATGGACACTTCACCTCTCTCACCCACTCCAGAGCCAAGCGGAATAATCCATCCATTGACTCTACAAAGAATGAAAGACCTGGGTATCCAGCCAATCCAGAAGATCCCATCCCCAGCTCCTCTTGCCAGCTCCTCCTCCCGAGCTCCTTCTCAAGGACTGCAAGAGGATTCCTGGAAAATGCTAATCAAGGAACACATGTCCTTGTGGCAAAAGGTAATGCAAGCGGAGAAAGAGGCCAATGTGAAGATCCAGGTCTTCTACTGCAGGCAAGCCAGATTTCTCAAAAGGCATTACACAAGATAATAACCAAGGAGGAGTTAGAAGAATATGTGAATGGGTGGAATCCTTGGGGTGACCTCAAGAAAATACAGCCTCCTCCCAAAAAAAAGGGAAAGGCAAGATCCTCTTACCAGAAGAGACCAAGGGAGGATTTCAACAATCCAAAGAAATGGGCAGAAGTGAAAGCTCTGGCTCAAGCATTAGAGAAGGCCTACAAGAGCTAGTTGTAGATAGTTCTTTTGCAAATAGTCTCAGGAATAACTTCAGTGCTTTAGATAATAATGTATGTTTGTGCCTCCAAAAGATCCACCAATTGGAAGAGAAATTGAGTAGCCCTGAGTACCTCCTTGAGTTGAACATGGTAGTAAACACTGCCCTCATAAAAAATGGAGTTTCTTCTGATCTTGAAGAGATTAAGACTCTTATCTTAGAGGAAAGAACCAAGAACAAATTTATATCATTTTTGGTCCCCTCATGGTGTAGTCTTTTTACCAACCAAAGGAGGGTGACCCAGGCTAGTACTGAGGCCAGGGAGCCATCAGTGTGTCTGTGTAGACCTACCCTGGTAACTAAAGAGGTACAGGAAGACCTATGTCATCATGCTTGGGGCTTGATACACGTCTCTGTACCCTGAATGATCTCACTGTATCAGCCAAAGAAGTAGTATTCAATTAATAAAATATAGTGAAAAAGGCTAATGCTGAGGCTAAGGGACCATCAGTGTTTCCTTGTGGACCTGCTCTAGCCACTACAGAAGTATGAAGAGCCTTATGCCATCATAATTGGGGCTTGGTACACGTTTCTGTACCCTTAATGATCTCACTGTATCAGCCAAAGAGGTTGTATTCAATGGATATTTTTGAATAAAAGCCATGGTCTATTGTGAGAAATTTAGGACGAAGCTAATCTACTGTTTATCCTCATTGCACACTCTCAGGGTGCTACAGTAACTGATATTTATCTAATTAAATCTACTTAATTGGGTATTAAGCCAGTGGTTGTGACTAGTTATGTACAGTCTTCCTTGTAGAGGGTACAGAGGAGGTTGTATAGGTGACAGGTGTCTTGTGGGATAGTCAGCACGAAGCTAGGCCTCTGTGTATCCTCAGTGTACCGTCTCAGGATGCTACTGTAACTATTGTGTACTCTTTTGGGCCCAAACCTTCTGCACAGGTCCCATAACAGGGGACCCTGACAACCTTTGATACAGCTCTCAAAAGGATGCAGGGCCCAATTTTTCAAAACTTTCTGTTTTTTTGGGCAGTCTCATGCTTTTTTGCTACCTTTTGGTGGTGCTCTTTGGGCCCCATGTGGTGTGGAACAAGGCTGTGGGGTGAATGTGAGGTACAGTACACAGGGGTGTCACGGTTCTACCTGAAGGAGCAGGAACTGGGGGGTGGTGCCAGTGGGTGACCCTACCTAATTTGGCACCAGGAATACATTTCTGAAATAATATTCCTACTTTTCTTACTAATTAAGGGGGTTTATCTCATTTTGGTTTTTAATTCATTATTTCTGTATTTTTGTATTCATTATTATTATTCATTCATTTTTATTTCTGGGATCTTTAGTCAGTTGGTTCTGAATAGTAGCCAGTGTTGAGAGGAAATCTGCTTCTCACACCACTCCCGCTCCTTGCACTGATCTAGGTTCTCACACTGCTCCCGCTCCCTGCTCAAGCTCACCTAAACCCCGCTCCCGCTCCCCTACTTCTCATTATCCATCTGCTCCTCCATCATCCCATCATCCATCCACTCCTCCATCATCTCATCATCCATCTGCTCCTGCATCATCTCATCATCCGTCTCCCTGCTCCTCCATCCCCTTCATTCTATCATCCCTGTTCCCCTCCATCTATCCTCCACCTTTCCTTTGACATCATCTCTTGAACCTCATACAAGTTCCTCAAGTCCCATCAGCTCCCTTCCAACACTTGACCTACTATTCTTGACAAAAAACTATTGCCTCAACACCTCAACCAATCAATCCTACTTACTGATCTCCTTTTGCCGATTTCATTTTCTGTTCACATGTGAGGTTGCCTTTTTTCAAATCCCACAACAACCACTGACCAATCTTGAAACATTTCCATTCAGTTCCATCTGTTTTCATTTCTTTATTTCTCCAATTGTCATTGTTATTTGAGCGCCTCATCTTGTTCATGTCCACACTGAGTGAGAACCTACAGCTTTTTTCCATCTTCTTTCTTACGCCTCTCCTTGAATTTTTGTTGATTTCTATTCCTTAGTCTGTTGGTTCAGGTAATCAAATATCCTCAGCTCTTCACGGTTAAAAGCCAAAACACCAGAACTCCGATGACTACCACAAGCTATATCATGGAACCCCTACCTGAACCAACGGATCTGTACTCCCCCCTCCTCAAGACCCTCATGGACTCTATCCCCACCTTGACGGAATCAAACTTCTCACCTTGGTGCTCCAAACTTATGACAATCTTTGCCCTTAAAGGTATTGCCAAATGGCTCCTGACCTCCAAACCCAAGAAATGCCCCCCTGACACCAATCTTGAATTGGTTGGATACATCCTGGCCAAGCTCAACAATCAAACATATATCAATTGTGTCAAGGACTATCACCTTACCAACGGGATAGAACTCTGGAAGTCAATAAATGAATTCTATTCCTCGTCTCAAAAGGCAAACAGGTCTTGAGTTTTCTTCAATTTTCTTAACCTCCAATTTGATACAAAACACGTTGACAAATTCATTACCAATGTCAAAGCTTGTCTAATTCAAATCTTGGAAATTGGCATCAAGATGGACAACAATATAGTTGCTTACCTCATACTCTACAAGTTTCCACCCGAACTTGAACATCTCAAGACCACAATCACCCACTCATTAGGAGAATCCAAAATTGATGGCGATCTGATACTCCAACATCTAAATCAAATCAAGAATGAGATTGCTGCCGGCACCTTTGCCTCAGCTATGTTGAACAAAGGTACAAAGCAAGACGCTATCAAGTGTCAATCCACCTGGCATAATCCGCAGTCCTCCCATCCTAAGAACGCATGCTGGTGGCTATACCCTCATCTCCGTCCAAATCCCAACAACAACCCCAAATCAAACAAAAACAAACCTGCCTCCGCCAATCTATCCTATACCTCCTACAACTTCGCCATGATCAACTCTCAACTTCTCTCCAAGCAAGCTATCATACTGGACTCTGGAGCGTCCCAATCCATGTTCAACTCACCGGAATTCTTCAAAGCCCTTAAAGAAGACAACACACAGATTCAAACTGGAAAAGAAAACTCATCACTCCACGCCAAAGGCATTGGAACGGCCAAAATCCTCTCAGAATCTTGCAGTGTTCTTCTAAGCCAGTCATTCTTTGTTCCACAGTTGGTGGTGAACCTGGTATTGTTGGGACAACTATTGAACAAGGTCTGCTCCCTCCATCTATCAGGACCAAACAACTTTGTCGTGAAATTCAAACACAACAAAATTATATTTGGATCTATAGAAGACAACCTCTTAGTCCTCAAGGATCTTTCTCTCTCTCAATCTGAATCAACCCACGCCTTTTTCACACTCACCACTCTCCACAAACATTTTGGCCACCCCCATTTGGATCAGACCAAACTCCTGTCTAGAGACTTACCAAAAATCAAATGTAGTCAGCTATTGTGTGAATTGTGCACACTGGGGAAAATTCACAAATCATAATTCAAGGGCCACATACCAAATTGCACCAAACCGTTTTTTAGGTTACATGTGTTAAAATACGTACGCACTTACGCGGGTGCTACGTATAAGTGTAATCCAAATGGGATGCACAAATGGGCCTCTAAGGCCCATTGGACACACACACGGACCATACGGGCCCATGTGGATGTCACGGATTTGGGGAAACTGGCCTCAAAATGCGTGAAATAGGCCTATTGGTACACGGGCCCTAACGGGCCCGGTGGGGTATATGGGCAGATACAGCCAGATGGGCTTGTATGGGCATAATTGGGCCCAAGGTTTATTTTGGACATACTTGGCCAGACGGACTGGCCCGCCAAAGTATGTTTTTCTCAGTTTTCGGACTTGGGGCGGCCCATTGGGGCCGCCGCCAGTGTCGCGGCCCACCCGGGGCCGCTGCCCGCGCCGCGGCCCGTTCGGGGCCGCCTGTGTTCCTCGGAACGGCCCACGCGGGGCCCGACGGCCCGCGCGGGGCTGTTGCGCGGCCGAGGGATCCCGCGCGGTGCGATGCCGCGCGGGCCCGGCTGGTCGCGACCGGCGACCAGCGCCGCGGAGCCGGGGTTCGCGGCCCCGGCTCGCTCCCCCTCCCCTCGCTCGCCGTCGCGAGGGGGAGGGGGCAGGCTGGCTGGGTTGAACCAGCCAGCGACCGGCCGCGATGACGCGGTCGGTCAGGGCAGGGGGGACCTGACCACCCCCTTGCCCAGGGAGGTGGCGGCGCCGGCCGCGAGTGTAGCGACCGGACGGTGGGGGGGATTTGATCACCCTCCCACCTTGTAGCGAAGAGGTGACGAGGGGCGCTCTCCCCCCCCCTTTACCGAGGGGGAGGAGCGACGGGCCAGGGGGGATCTGACCACCCCCCAGCCATCCTTACCTTGACGACGCCCTGGGGGTATCGACCCCCAGGGCCCCTGGTGAGGGGATTTGACCGCCCCCACCAGGGAATTGAGAGAAAGAGGGGGGGGGCGGCATGTCCGCCGGCTACACCCCCCCCCATGTGAGGTTGAAACCGGACCCAGGTGAGCCCTGGGTCCCACCTGGCCCATTTGAGGGGCCAGGGGCTGGATGCATGAGGCAACCAGCCCGTAACAGAGGTAATAAGGCCATCAGGGCCGGTTGTAATAGACAACCAGCCAGGGGATTGAACAGCAAAGGGGCTGGTTCAGCCCCGTAACGGTGGAAACACCAGAATGGACCGGAATAGTCTGGTCGTAAGGGTTCAGGGACTGATGCCATGTGGGCTGATGTAGTCCAAACCAAGTAACAAGGCTTGTAGAGCCTGTAGAGCTCTTTTGGGGCGGAAAATTTGCCTTTTGGCTTGTTGTATCATGGGCTCACAAGAGGCCAATCTTTTGTACTTAAGGAGCTCTTCTCCCTGCTGTTTTCCATCATTCATTCATCATCCAATCGAATTCATCCAACATATTGCCCCATTGTGAGAGCCCCATTAGCCATTATTGACACACAGTGTCCAGCATTTCTTTTGCTTTAAATACTGCTCATTTGCCTAAGCTAATTGCTGGCCATAATTATAACACATTATCAGTACCAACATCATCATTACTTCCAAGCCATCTAGACCTTTGTACCTTACTTTGGAGAACCTCAAAGACCTCAAGTTTTCCAAGAAGATGTCCTATATCCCTGATGTTAGCTCTACCAAAATAGTTCTGAATAGTCAGAACTATAATGCTTGGGCTGTCCTTATGGATAGTGAGCTGGATAACATCTGCTGTGGGGAAATTATGGATGCAGATGACACTCTGATCAGTTCAGAAGTGGAGAAGAAGTCTTACCATCTGATCCTTAGGCATCTTGATGAGAATCATGTGACATGGGTTGCTGATACTCTTAGGGAAGATGAGAGGAGGAGGGGCAGCATCCTTTGGAAGCTGCTTAAGTCCAAGTATGCTGGTGATTCTGTTCACCAGAAGGGTATAGCCTTTAATAAACTGTTCAAGTTACAATATTCGAATTGTAAACAGTTTGTGGCAGAGGCTAGGTCTAGTATAGCCAAGTTCAAGTCATCTGGACTTAACATGGATCCAGAGTGTTTGTCACTCTTAATCCTTCAAAAGCTGCCAAAAGAGTTTGATTCCTTAGTCAGAATCATTTCTCAATTGGATCCTCTTCCTGGGGAGGAGGATGTGCTTAAAAGGATTGAAAAGGATGACCTTCAATTCAAGATGAAGGGGGGTTCTGGAACAGCCCTAGTTGGAAAGACTGGAAAATCTCGCAAGAAGGCGAAAAAGGATTTGTCCAAGGTCTTATGTTACAATTGTCAGAATAAGGGGCACTATGCTAAGGACTGCAAGGAGGCCAAGAAAAGGAAGAAGTCCAAAGGGGATGACAAAGAGGTCAATCTCACAACTGAAAACGTTGCAATGGTGGCGTTGGATGCTCCAATTGAAGAGGCTGTTGTGGAAGAAGGTCCCAACAAGAAGGCCAAAATCGATGAGGATCAAGAAATGGACTTGATTGATTATGAAGTGAGTAATCTTAACCTCAAAGATAAGAACTTATCAGTGACTGATAAAGCTTCTTTCCTACTAGGAGGATTGAAGGAGGATGTTCTTGTTTTGATTGATTCTGGTTGTACAGATCACATGTTTTTTGAACCAAATTTATTTTCAAATCTTAGTGATTATGATGGGGTTGTAAATATTGGTCAGAAAGGCAGAACAATTCAGATTAAAGGAATTGGAAAAGTTATTCTTGCAAATCAACTGGGTTTCCAAATTACTTTTGATAAAGTGTTCTATGTACCAGAGTTGCCTTACAACCTTGTGTCTCTTGGGGTGTTATGGAAAAAAGGTTTCCAAATTCGTTATCTTAAAGGAGATAGGTTTGTTATTGATATGAATGGGAGAACTGTTCTTAGTGGACAAGTTCGGAATAAGCTTCTGTGTGCAAGCTTGTTCAAATTCTCAGCTCTGAGCACTGTTTCTCACAATAGAAGTGGCCATAAGGTAAAGGACAGCAACTGTGAGAGTTGTACCTTGGGGGCCAAGACTAGAAATGTGTTCTCTAAGAGTAGAGATCACACAGATGTTCCTAGAGAGGAATTTTCCATTGATTTGGCAGGGCCATTCACTCCAGAGTCCCTTGGTGGGGCAAGGTACTTCATCAATTTAGTTGATACTGCAACTAATTATGTTTGGGTTAAACCGATTCGATCTAAGGATCAGACCACAGAGGAGGTTTCTGTAATCTTCAAAGTCTGGAAACAGAATGGTCTGATGAAGGAGATCAAGAGGGTTATTACCGATGGAGGGGGTGAATTCGTGAGTAAAGAGTTTGGGAGGCTGTTGAAAGATTATGGTATCATTCATATAGTCACTACTGCAAGTACTCCACAAAATAATGGAATAGTTGAGAGAATGAATAGGACTTTACTGGACAAAGTCAGAACTATTATGTCTCAATCTGGTCTGCCAAAGTTCTTATGGGCTGAGTTGATGTGTACGGTGTGTCTGTTGCACAACATTGTAAGTGTTAATGGGAAGTGTCCCCATTATCAGTTTTGGAAGTTGTACCCCAAAACATCACACCTAAGAACAATTGGTTGCTTGGTGTATTATAGTGTCCACCATAATGAAATGGTCGGAAAATTAGACCCTAGAGCCAGAACAGGGGCACTTGTAGGCTATGATTTAATAAGTAAATCTTATAGGATCTATTGTCCAGGGACAAGAAAGGTTATCCGTAGCAGGGATGTAAAATTTGATGAAAGTACCTTTCCACTCAAAAGGAGTGAAGATGTTGTTGTGATTAAGCCACAACAAGAAATAGAATTAGCACCTATTTCACCAGCAAAAGCTGTGGAACATGTGGTTCCAGAAGATGAAGAGGTGGCAGACGTGCCACAAGAGGGTTCAGTACCCGCTTCAGGTGATTCTGTGGAATCAGAACCTGATGAGCCTCCACCTCCGGTTAGAAGGAGTGGTAGGGTTAGAGTACCGGTTGACAGGTACGGGGAGTGGAGATCCCATTATGCTGCCGCAGGATATGAGGAAGATACATTTCAGGAACAGTGTATGCTCAATGAAGTCCTGGAGTTGAGTTCAGAAATGGGTAACAGGGTTAACCCAAATAGCTTTGGCCAAGCTATGAATTCTGATGAGAGAGCCAACTGGAAGAGTGCTATTTTTGATGAATTTGATTCTCTAGAGAATAATAGTGTCTTTGAAGTGGTTAAGCGGGATTCTGTTCCAAAAGGAAAGACCATTGTGGGGTCTCGATTGGTGTTAAACAAGAAGTTTGACACAAACGGAGTTTTGAAAAGGTTCAAGGCTAGATGTGTTGCACAGGGCTTCAAGCAGAGAGAGGGTATTGATTACCAAGAAACTTTCTCACCAACTGGAAGGCTGTCCACCTTCAGGTACA
Source organism: Puccinia polysora (assembly GCA_025617555.3). NCBI lineage: Eukaryota > Fungi > Basidiomycota > Pucciniomycetes > Pucciniales > Pucciniaceae > Puccinia > Puccinia polysora. Next base: position 36,573,266 of record CM062619.1, on the reverse strand, counting down.
TCATTGCTCTGGCAGTGGAGTTGGGTGAAGAAATCAGACAAGCTGATTTTGTAACAGCATACTTGAATGCAAAACTTGGAGAGGAGGAGACTGTTTATATGTCGATTCCTGATGGTTTTCGTGAATGGTTAGTAGAGACTAAACCAGAAACCATGAAGAAAATCTGTGTTAGAACTTTTCTTTCGGCAGATAAAGGGGAATATGTCCTCAAGCTGTGTAGATCCCTGTATGGATTGAAGCAAGCAGCTAGGTCATGGTATAACACCATGAGTGAGAAACTGATAGAGATTGGTTTTAAGACGTCTGAGGCCGATCCTTGCCTTTTTGTGAGGAAGGATGCAATTTTGTTTGTATGGGTCGATGACATTATCATTATTGGTGATGGTAAAGAGAGAGTCATGGAGACACTCAAAAAGGAATTCAAGATAAAAGATCTTGGTCTGGCGCAACAGGTGCTTGGAATGAAAGTCAGCAAGAGCAAGAATGGTATTAAGTTAGACCAGAACCATTATGTGGCAGCTCTTCTTAAGCAATACGGCTTAGAGGATGCAAAGGAGTTTGGTACTCCTATGCAGTCAAACATTCGTTTAGAGAAGTCTACAGATGAGGAGTATCTGGAGTTTGTTCAATCAGGGAATGACTACAGGTCAGCTGTCGGATCGCTTAATTATTTGGGGCAGTGTACAAGGCCCGATATTGCGTTTGCAATTGGGGTCTTGTCGCAACACTTAGAGAAGCCAAGCATGAGGCATTGGTCAGCGTTTAAGAGAGTTATGAGGTATCTTAAAGGAACACACAGTCTGGGACTGTTGTTTACAAAGTCAGCAAACTTTGATTTGGTTGGTTATTCCGATGCAAGTTGGGCAGATGGTAACACTAGGGAATCAACAAGTGGTTTTGTATTCTTTTTAGGTAAGAATCTGGTGTCATGGATGTCCAAGAAGGTGTCGGCAATAAGTCTTTCATCAACAGAGGCTGAGTATAGAGCTTACTTAGCAGCTTCACAGGAAGCAAAATGGTTGAGAAAAGTCTTAGAAGATACACATAAACCACAAGGGTTTGCATTGTTGTATTCCGATAACCAGAGTGCCATTGCGTTGGCGCAAAACCAAGTGTTCCATTCAAGAACAAAACATATTGATGTCCACTATAACTATATTCGCGATGCAGTTAACTGCAAAGAGATTGTGTTGAGGTACATGCCCACTGGAGCAATGATTGCGGATATCTTGACTAAGGCATTAGACAGAAACAAGCATCAAGGCTTTGTGACTAATATGCGGATGTCACCCCTTTTGGATTAAGGGGGTGTGTTAAAATACGTACGCACTTACGCGGGTGCTACGTATAAGTGTAATCCAAATGGGATGCACAAATGGGCCTCTAAGGCCCATTGGACACACACACGGACCATACGGGCCCATGTGGATGTCACGGATTTGGGGAAACTGGCCTCAAAATGCGTGAAATAGGCCTATTGGTACACGGGCCCTAACGGGCCCGGTGGGGTATATGGGCAGATACAGCCAGATGGGCTTGTATGGGCATAATTGGGCCCAAGGTTTATTTTGGACATACTTGGCCAGACGGACTGGCCCGCCAAAGTATGTTTTTCTCAGTTTTCGGACTTGGGGCGGCCCATTGGGGCCGCCGCCAATGTCGCGGCCCACCCGGGGCCGCTGCCCGCGCCGCGGCCCGTTCGGGGCCGCCTGTGTTCCTCGGCACGGCCCACGCGGGGCCCGACGGCCCGCGCGGGGCTGTTGCGCGGCCGAGGGATCCCGCGCGGTGCGATGCCGCGCGGGCCCGGCTGGTCGCGACCGGCGACCAGCGCCGCGGAGCCGGGGTTCGCGGCCCCGGCTCGCTCCCCCTCCCCTCGCTCGCCGTCGCGAGGGGGAGGGGGCAGGCTGGCTGGGTTGAACCAGCCAGCGACCGGCCGCGATGACGCGGTCGGTCAGGGCAGGGGGGACCTGACCACCCCCTTGCCCAGGGAGGTGGCGGCGCCGGCCGCGAGTGTAGCGACCGGACGGTGGGGGGGATTTGATCACCCTCCCACCTTGTAGCGAAGAGGTGACGAGGGGCGCTCTCCCCCCCCCCTTTACCGAGGGGGAGGAGCGACGGGCCAGGGGGGATCTGACCACCCCCCAGCCATCCTTACCTTGACGACGCCCTGGGGGTATCGACCCCCAGGGCCCCTGGTGAGGGGATTTGACCGCCCCCACCAGGGAATTGAGAGAAAGAGGGGGGGGGGGCGGCATGTCCGCCGGCTACACCCCCCCCCATGTGAGGTTGAAACCGGACCCAGGTGAGCCCTGGGTCCCACCTGGCCCATTTGAGGGGCCAGGGGCTGGATGCATGAGGCAACCAGCCCGTAACAGAGGTAATAAGGCCATCAGGGCCGGTTGTAATAGACAACCAGCCAGGGGATTGAACAGCAAAGGGGCTGGTTCAGCCCCGTAACGGTGGAAACACCAGAATGGACCGGAATAGTCTGGTCGTAAGGGTTCAGGGACTGATGCCATGTGGGCTGATGTAGTCCAAACCAAGTAACAAGGCTTGTAGAGCCTGTAGAGCTCTTTTGGGGCGGAAAATTTGCCTTTTGGCTTGTTGTATCATGGGCTCACAAGAGGCCAATCTTTTGTACTTAAGGAGCTCTTCTCCCTGCTGTTTTCCATCATTCATTCATCATCCAATCGAATTCATCCAACATATTGCCCCATTGTGAGAGCCCCATTAGCCATTATTGACACACAGTGTCCAGCATTTCTTTTGCTTTAAATACTGCTCATTTGCCTAAGCTAATTGCTGGCCATAATTATAACAACATGCTGATGTATGTGGACCAATCACTCCAGTTTCCAAGACTGGTAATAGATATTTCTTAGTAATCACCGACAAATTCTCTTGTTTCAAAACCTTTCTTCCCATCAAACTTAAATCCAACGTCACAGATGAAATAATCAAATTCATCAAAGTACACTCAAATCAGTTAGGATATCAACTCAAGTTTCTCCACTTGGATAACGGCGGCGAATTTTTTAATTCCAAACTCTCCAACTTCCTCCTAGACTCAGGAATCATACACACTACATCTGAACTTTACACTCCTCAACACAACCCCATTGCGGAGCAAGGAAATCAAACAATAGTTGAAGCCGCAAGAACCACTCTTATCAACATGTCCATTCCTGTTGAGCTCTGGGACCAAATCCCAGTGGGAAGCTGTGAAATCCTCAATCTTCTACCAGCAAAAGAATCAAAGTTAAGCCCCTTGGAGATGTGGAAGGGACTCAAACCCAAACTCAGCTTGATCAGAACTCTAGGATCCAAAACAATTGTTCTCAATCTTCGCCACAGTGTTGGAAAGTTTGAAAAGAAAGGGTGGGAAGGAATCCTTGTGGGTCATGACCTACAATTTAATTCCTATCAAATCTTTGTCCCAGAACTTGGGGAAACAATCCGCTCTAAGCATGTTAAGATCTTTGAAAACATAAAGCTGACTGAATCCTCCTCTTCGCATGAACACCCATTTGAAACCCTCCTTCAAATTGACTCTGATCTTCTGGATACCCTTGCCTCAACGAATCAAAATCAGCCATCACCCTCTGACCAAAGCTCTAACAATCCCAAACACACGGAACCATCACCAGCTACCAAACTCACGCCAGACCCTGAAGCTCCAAAGGAAACTTCTAAAATCTCCCAATCCAACTCCAACTCCCCGGACAACAAGGATCTAGTATCTCAACTCACTCCCTCCGGCATAACTCTCAGAGACCGCTCCTCCCTTCAATGTCCCCAGCGCTATGGATTTCTCACCCGGACCGTTCCCAGAAGCTATGAAGAGGCCAAACGCTCACCCAATAGTCAAAATTGGACTCTTGGCATGAAAAAGGAACTAACTGAAATTCAATCCATGGGCGTCTTGACCGGCTGCTATTCATTGCCAGAAGGGAAGAAGGCTCTGTTGACCGTGTGGGTATATCGGCTTAAAATCAACCCCCACAATGATGGTCTCATTTTCAAAGCGAGATTGTGTGTCCAAGGCTTCCAACAACTAGAATTCCTTGAATATGGGGAAACCTACGCTCCCACAGGTCAAATCACCACACTTTGTACGTTGCTGGTATACGCCTTCCATCAAAACTTACCAATAACGCAAATGGACATCAAGTCTGCGTTCCTGCACGCTGAACTTGACAAAGAAATCTACATCAAGGCCCCTTCTGGATATGGCACTCCCTTTCCTTATCTCAAGTTAAGCAAGACCCTATACGGCCTGAAACAAGCCCCTAAGAGCTGGTTTGACACCCTCAAACAGTGGTTCCTTGATCAAAGCTTTGTCGCGTCCGCTGCTGACCTGTGTCTATTCATAAATAAATCCCTTCAACTTTTTATCTCCTGTTACGTAGACAACCTGGTTATCATTGGAAATTCTCAAGAACTACAAAAAAAACTAAAAGCTAAATTTGCCATTTCGCAGAAAGTTCCTCTCACCAAAATCCTTGGCAACTACATTATTGATTCGCCAGAAGGACCCTGCCTACATCAACCCAATCATATCAAAACTGGACTTACCAAACTTGGAATCTCAGAATCCAAACCAATCAACACACCGGCTACTCCTGGCATTGCACTCAAACCCGCTACCAATGAAGGGGCTTCCAATTTCTCCAAACTCAATATCAACTACCGCTCCTCTACGGGCTACCTCAACTTCATTGCCACTCAAACTTGACCAAACCTTTCCTACCCTGTCTCCTCCCTGTCCAGATTCAATGCAAGGCCTGGTTTATCTCACTGGAAGGAAGCCAAGCACCCTGGCGGTACGTCAAAACAACCCAAAGTCTTGGTCTTCACCTAAAAAATAGTTCCTTCAAATTTGATCTCAAGTCGTGGAGCGACTCCGATGGAGGTAATGATCTCATTTTGAGAAGAAGCCACACTGGCTACTTAATATTGCTCTACGGCTGTGCTGTTTCCTGGCACAGCAAGCTTCAAACTACGGTTTCACTGTCCTCAACCAAAGGGGAACTCAAATTTCTTGTTCTAGATACTCAAGAGAAAATCTGGATCCTGAAACTCCTGAAAGAACTAAATCCCTCTCTTTCCCTCACCCACTGCTCACACATCGACAACAAAGCCCTAAACAATCTCATCAACTTTGAATCTCACCTCAGCGCGCTCAAACACGTTGACATTCAAATCAAGTGGCTTTGGGAGCAAAAAGATGCCAAACTCCTCGTCACCAATCTTTTCCCTTCGGAATCTATGCTAGCCAACCCGTTGAAAAAAACTGCTATTAAACCCTCAGTCAAACGCCTCGCCAACAGAATTCTGCAACCTCTCATCTGAAAACGGCGGCGTGTTGAGAGGAAATCTGCTTCTCACACCTCTCCCGCTCCCTGCACTGATCTAGCTTCTCACACTGCTCCCGCTCCCCGCTCAAGCTCACCTAAACCCCGCTCCCGCTCCCGTACTTCTAATTATCCATCTGCTCCTCCATCATCCCATCATCCATCTGCTCCTCCATCATCCCATCATCCATCCGCTCCTCCACCATCTCATCATCCATCCGCTCCTCCATCATCTCATCATCCATCTCCCCGCTCCTCAATCCTCCTTCATTCTATCATCCCTGTTCCCCTCCATCTATCCTCTACCTTTCCTTTGACATCAAATCTTGACCCTCATACAAGTTCCTCAAGTCCCATCAGCTCCCTTCCAACACTTGACCTACTATCCTCCACAAACAACTATTGCCTCAAAACCTCAACCAATCAATCCTACTTACCAATCTCCTTTTGCCAATTTCCTTTTCTTTTCACATGTGAGGTTTCCTTGTTTCAAATCCCACAAAAACCACTGACCAATCTCAAAACATTTCCATTCAGTTCCATCTGTTTTCATTTCTTCATTTATCCAATTGTCATTGTTATTCAAGCGCCTCATCTTGTTCATGTCCGCACTGAGTGAGAACCTACAGCTTTCTTCCATCTTCTTTCTCACACCTCTCCTTCAATGTTTGTTGATTTCTATTCCTTAGGCTGTTGGTTCAGGTAATCAAATATCCTCAGCTCTTCAGCCAGCTGACATTCCCCACTTCCAAGATTGGTGTACCCCAAAAAATTTTTGGGAGGGTTACCAACAGGTAAAAAGGTTTTGGGATGGAGTCTTTTAATCTTTCCTCTTTGCGGATCTGAAATTCCTCAGAAGGATGGGGCCATCTGGTATGTTACTTTCTGGTAGCCACTCATCTTTGTCTGCTGATTCTCCTCTGTATCTGACAAGGCAAAGGCTGAAATCCTTTCCATTCACTCTTTCCTTCTTTTCTTTAAGGATCTTGCTTATTTTGCTCTTGCTCCCTTCCTGTGGGATTTCTAAGGGAATATTCTGGGCAGGTGGGTCTCCAGCTTCTCTAGGGTTATAGTGCTTAATAAGACTAACTGGAAAAACTGGGTGTTTCTTGGACAATTCCTCACTCAGGATAACTGCATTCTTTCCATGGAGCATTTTAATGCAGAAAGGGCCTACAAAGGCTGGTTTCAGTTTCTTATTACCTCCTAGGTTGTTGAAGTTTAGCGTGGACAGTCAGACCTTGTCCCCTACTTTAAAGTCAGGTTCCTTGTGGCTTTTGTCCCACCTAGTTTTATTATACTCAACAGCTCTCTGAACGCATTCTTGGGCATGATGATTAGCTTTGTCCAAAATTTTCTTGAAGTCCAGGGCTGTTGGGTGGACATTGACAAGGCTTTGGTTAAGAATCTCTTTAGGCATCCTAGGTACCCATCCTCTCTCTAGAATATAAGGAACTTCTTGAGTAGTTGAGGGCATACTGCTGTTGAAGGCTATTTCTAGGGTAGGCAGGAGGCTTACCCAGTTGTGAATGTACCCATCATGGTTTTTAAACTCTAAACCAAAAGAGCAAAAACTTCTTAACATGTCTTTCAAATTTTGGATCATGCGCTCAGCTAGACTGTCAGTTTGGGGATGATAAGCTGTGGAGAAAGCTAATTGTGTTCCTAACATGTCATGAAGGTTCCTCCAGAATTCAGAAGTAAACTTTGGGTCTCTGTCACTGATTATTATTTTGGGGATACCAACATCAGCCATGACTCTGTTCCAGAACAGCAGAGCTACTTCCATAGCTCTGTCGTCTTTGTGATTAGGTATAAATTTTGCTCTCTTGGAGAATCTGTCTACAATCACTACCGCAGAGTTATAAGAGTATGGTCCCCCTGGCAGTAGACCAGTGAAAAATTCCCTGTTTATTATCTCTCATCTATTGGTGGGTTCTGATATCTTTTGGAGAAGGCAAAATCTCTTTCCTGTTTGTTTGTTAGCTCTCTGAAAGTTGTCACAGGAATTTACATAGTCAGTGGTTTTCTCTCTCCATTCAATCCACCAAGCTGTCTGCTTGACCTTTTCAATAGTCCTTTCTAATGAGAAGTGCCCTGAAGTGCAGTTATCATGGCACTTGTGCAGTATAGTTTTAATGTGGGTTTCTGAGTTGAGGACTATCACGCTAGAGTGTTTATGACAGAAGTACAACAGACCATCTAAGCTTGTAAACCTTCCTTCTTTATAGGGAATAGAGATTTCCTTGTCTAAACTTTGTATTAACTCATTAGAACAGTTTTTGCTTTTCATAATGTCTAGCAACTTAAGATGCTCTGGGTCATAACTCTCTTGGACAGAATCAAAGAAAGCCAGATCTAGATCACAAAAATGGATGCCCAAGATTGGGAAGATGTCATTCTCATCTGGATCATATGCAGGGTTACTTGGGTCATTAGGGAGAGCCCACCTACTGAGTCCATCTGCATTCTGATGTTTGGTTCCAGGTTTGTGCATGATTGTCATCTGTCCTATATACTGCTGGATGGCTATTTGCCATCTAAGCATGTGGCGGTTAGGGTTTTTCATGTTCATGAGTGTCCTTACTGCCGCGCAGTCTGTTATTAATTCAAAGTTACTTCCTTCCAGGTAATAGTGAATTTTCTCTAAGGACCAGACCAATGCTAGGCATTCCATTTGGCTTTCTCCATACCTTTTCTCCGTATCTTTAATCTGTCTAGATATGAATAGTATAGATTTTCCACAGGTACATCATTCTCTAATTTGGATTGGTGAAGAACAGCTCCAAGTCTGTCAAGACAGGCATAAATATATAAGCGGAAAGGTTTAGAGTAGTCAGGTTGAGTTAGGACAGGGGCCGTGGTCATGGCTTTCTTCAAGGTTTCATAGCTCTGTACTCTTTCATGAGTCATTTTGAATGTAGAAGTCTTGTTACATATCTCATACAAGTTTTTGGCTATGTAGAAAAGTTGGGTATGAACTGCTGATAATAACTACAGAAACAGACAAATGAGAGTAACTCAGTCTTATTTTGAGGCATTGGCCTATCAATTAGGGCAGCAACTTTGTTCTGGTTTACTGCTAGGGACAATCCTGAGACTACATGTCCTAAGGCTTTTAGTTCAGCATAACCAAAGTTGCATTTCTTCATAGATATCTTTAATCCAACATCTGATACGGTTTTCAGAACCAGACACATCTTCTCTAAGTTAGTTTCCCAATCATCAGAGTAGATGATAATATCATCAACGTACACCATCATCCACCCTTTCTGGATAAAAGTTCCAAAGACTGAGTCCAACATTCTTTGAAAATGGGAAGGGGCATTCTTTATCCTAAAAGGCATCCGAAGGTACTCATAGATGCCTAAGTGGTAGATAATCCTCATATACTTTTGGCTTTTAGCTTCAATGGTTATCTGGTGGAATCCTTTCAGCATATCCATTGTAGTAATTTACTTGGCTTTGGAAAGATTATGGAGGGAATGATCTATCCTAGGGATAGGGTGGTAATCTACTTTAGTGTAGTTGTTGAACATTCTGAACTCTCCCACCATCCTGGAATTGTTTTTATGCCAGGGTATGATGACAGGAGTGGTGATTTCCACTTGCTCATTATGCCCTACTTTCCGGAGTACTCCTAAGTCCATGATCTCATTTATGTGTTCTTCTAATTCTACTTGGGACTTGGGGCTTTCCGGGTCAGCAGGTGTCCTCAATATTGGGGGAAAAGGAGGTTCTATCGTCAGGGTTAGTACCAAGTCATGTCCCTTGATATTACCTATGGGATGGTCTTTGGTGCAAAAGGCACCCATGTTTTTAAAACATGAGTTGACTAGGTTGTCTTGCTGATCAGAGGTAAGTTGATCATTAAGAGAGGCTTGAGAAAAATATTCACTTTTAAAAGACTCTAGAGGTTTGTTTTCCATGGAGTTTGATATGTGACAGATCTGGAATCTCCTTCTCCATTCTCCTCCAAAGGTGTAGTATTGGTCCTTGCTCTGGATCATGTCTATCCCATACAAACAGAAAGCATCATTACCTAGTATTAAGTAATCACATAGGCTATTTTTCAAGACTACAAATTTGAGTTGAAGTCTTATGGATCCTTTACTGTGTAGGAAAACAATAGGAATAGTTATGACTCCTAAGGTATCCATAGCTGAATTGCAACTACTGAACTTGGCTTTTGGCACAGGAAGTAAGTGTTCTTTTCACATTGGATAGTGATGATCTAAGAAATCAGTGCCCGTAAATGAGCAGAAAGCTCCACTATCAAGCTAAATTCTGACAGGTTTCTTTTCAAAAAAACCAGTGGCAAAGCAATTTTTTCCCAGAGTGTAGCTCCTGCCAGTGACTGGTTTTACCGTCAAAGTTTTGGCGTCAGAGATGTGCTCTAAGTTCATGGATTCATCCCACTTCTGAGGTAGTTGTGACTCTCTTTTAACATGATTAATTTCCATGCTAGAACCTATATCTCCTGAGATGACATTGAAAGGGCACAAGTCTGGTTCTTCCTTGTGTTGTTGGATTACTAGGTCTAGGTTGTCACCTTCTTCTTCAGTATCAGAGTTGCCATTGATATTATTTATCTTCTTTCTAGGATTAGGAAAATCAGGTTTTCTATGCCACTTCTCTCCACAGTTCCAGCATTTGATAAAGAGGTTGGCTTTAACATTAGCATTCCCTTGGGGAGCAGCTAGCACTAGTTCCTTACCAACCTCTTTTGCCTCTCTGGGTTGGCATTGAATTACATCTCCTCTCAAGGCTGAAAAGGACATCTCATAACTAATCCTGTTCTTGGTTCTTTCTTCCAGGATAAGAGTCTTAATCTCTTCAAGATCAGAAGAAACTCCATTTTTGATGAGGGCAGTGGTTACTACCATGTTAAACTCAAGGAGGTACTCAGGGCTACTCAATTTCTCTTCCAATTGATGGATCTTTTGTAGGCACAAACATATATTATTATCGAAAGCACTGAAGTTATTCCTGAGACTATTTGCAAAAGAACTATCTAAAACTAGCTCTTGTAGGCCCCCTTTAATGCTTGAGCCAGAGCTTTCACTTCTGCCCATTTATTTGGATTGTTGAAATCCTCCCTTGGTCTCTGCTGGTATGAGGATCTTGCCTTTCCCTTTTTGTTGGGAGGAGGCTGGATTTTCTTGAGGTGATCCCAAGGATTCCACCCCTTCATGTATTCTTCTAACTCCTCCTTGGTTATTATCTTTTGTAATGCCTTTTGAGAAATCTGGGCTTGCCTGCAGTAGAAGACCTGGATCTTCACGTTGGCCTCTTTCTCTGCTTGCATTACCTTTTGCCACAAGGACATGTGTTCCTTGATTAGCATTTTCCAGGACTCCTCTTGCAGTCCTTGAGAAGGAGCTTGGAAGTAGGAGCTGGGAAGAGGAGCTGGGGATGGGATCCTCTGGATTGGCTGGATACCCAGGTCTTTCATTCTTTGTAGAGTCAATGGATGGATTATTCCGCTTGGCTCTGGAGTCGGTGAGAGAGGTGAAGCGTCCATCTTGTCCTCTGAGTCTATAATTTTTATTAAAAGCAATCATTAACTTATATAAATGATCAAAAAAAGTGAGATAATGTGGCTTAATCTCTGAGTTTGGAGTGGCCAAAGATTCCTCTCTAAATGGGGACCTATGTTGGATGGGAGCTTCTACAACAGGGTAGTTGGGTACTATTACTGGAGTGGTGACTGGTGGAGCTGCTACCTCTGCAGTGGCTGCAGGTGGAGTTGATGGGGGCAGTGGGCGGTCCAGAAACTAGAAAGTACCAGATATAACATTTATAAGTTAGTTTATAATTAAATATTTTTAAAAAATTTTCGGAAAAATCTAACTTTTTAATAGCTTGAATCTGATATGAGCAGGGGTTTGAGTCTAAGCCCAATCTCTGTGATACTTCAAGATGAAGTTGACACAAAACGTTCCTTAAAATTCTTTTTCCTCTCTGAGTTTTGAGTGGAGAGCAATCAATTTCTTCTGTTCTAAAGGAGATATAAGTTCCCAATCAGTTGGTTTGTAATTTTTGATATACTCTTCTTTTCGGAGTTTTAGGAGTTTAAGATAGTATTTAATAAGTTTTGCGTTGATTTTTAAGTCCACTGCAGAGTAAGGAGTCCGGAAAAATATCAGAAAATGATTTTGCATATTTTTTTGTATTTTTTTAAGTATTTTTGAAGTTTGGTAATTTATAATGATTTTTTCGGAATTTTTGGTCAATTTTTCAAAAAATTATTAAAAAATTATTAAAAAATTATTAAAAAATTATTAAAAATGGCACAGGATGAGTGATTTTATCAAATATTTCCCGGCCAGACCCCAAATTGTCAGTCTACTAGATGCCAAGGACCTAGCTCCTTCTAGCTACTAGAGGTGATAGAAAATTTAGATTAAAAATGTCAAAAAATGCCAGAGATATATTTTGGCTGAAAGTGTCAGCTCTCTGATACCAGGAACCCTGCATTCGTTTAGCTACAGAGAGTGATAAAAATGCTGGAATGATAATAATAATTATTATTCCAATAATAAACACTTAGAAGCTCAAATAAATGATATAATAAGAGCAGTTGCAAGGTTTAATTGGTTTGGTAATAAATGGTTTTCAATATTATATAAAAGAGGGGCCACAGTATTATACTACTGGGGATCTTTACAGACTAGAAACATCTCTTCAAGGGGCCTCCTTGGGCAGTTTAAGAACCTTGGAATAAAGATGGGTGCCTTATAAAGGACTTATTCCACTAATGGCTGGGCTTAACAGCACAAATGGTCAAGACAGGGAGGGTAACACTCACTCTGAGCACTTTACCACGAAAATCCTGGAATAATGGAAAGGGTTTCAGAGAAGATGGGGTAGATTGCTTGACTAAACTTCAATGTTGATTGGTTAATAAAGGTAAATAATACTACTACAGACTAAGTCATAAATCACTTGCTTATCTTCATATAAGCATTTGATCAACAAGGACACGGTGTCTGATTGATAATTAATAATTCCTGGTAACTGATGATGGAATAATGGATCCAAAGAGGTCTGTATAAATACCTTTTTGGGGTGATTTTGATCTTCTCAGGGAACGTAGAGAGGGTTCTGCTCGTGGGATGAGGCTGGAAAGCCAGTCAGGGCAAGATTAGCACGTCCACTTGGTTCTGTCAATCAGCTGTCCTTAGATCTGCTGGATTTCTGTACTATTTTAGCCACAGGATCTGTTAGTCTGTTATGGCGTAAGTTTGATCATTCTGTACTCATCCTTCATTTGTACTATTGATATTGCTTTAAAGCGTGAAGATGTGGATTTTTACTGATTTCCCATCATCTGCTGATCATGTAGATAATTTTTAATAATTTGTATGAACACTACTTGTAGTGTTCCGTGGTATTCAAAGATCAGGATCAGTGATTTACAGGATAATCCTTGATCTTTGATTTATTATTAAAAATGTTTTAAACTTAATTTTCATTAATTTTTTTTAAGTTTTGATCCTTTTAGATCATTAGTAATGCATATGTCAGTTTTTTACATATACTAGGCAACCCTAACTAGGTTGTAGCTCTTCTGAGCGGTACCTGGTTGTCAGATTAGTCACAACTGATCCAGACGCGGGGATCAGTTAGTACAGATGCGCGCGGGGTAGGATGCGCTGCGTGCGTGGAAGAATCAGCTGTGCGCGGGTCTCTAGTACGCGGGAACCTGCTGCTACTAGTACGTAGGGATATGTAATGATGTGGGGCTGCGCGTGGGAATTGTGACATAACACATTTCCGCGTGTAACTCCTAAAATATACACAACACCTCAATTCTGAGTGAATTTTATGCGTAAAACCTATACGTGACAATACGTGCGAAATATTAGAATGGCCAAAAAGTGCCATACTGGTGTCTTAATTTTTAGTACTTTTCTTTTTAATTATTTTAAAAATATAAGGACTTGGAATTCAAGGGTGGGGTCAGTGAGTGACCCTACCTATTTTGGGTGAGGAATCCATTCCTGTGATAATATTTATGGATTTCTCACTCCTTATTTTGTTAATTGAGATATCCTTATTTTTCATAGTTTTGTGTTACTATTTGACAGTTTTGCTCTGTACATAGTAGCAAGGTGACCGAAAGGGTTAAATTTATTTATATATATATAAAGTTAAATTTAAAAGGAGGGGCCAATAACTCAATGGGGTTGTTGAGCCCTCAGGAACACAGGTATATGTCTGTTAAGGACAAGATAGATGCAATTTTGGTGCCTGTGGGGTTTACAAGGACTCCTTTCAAGAAGGTTGTGTGCAATTTCCTTGGGGTTTTGGGTTATGCAGAACCCAAAAAAAGGGATAAAAGTCAGCAGTTTCACTTACTAGGCCTAGATCCGGACTTATTTTTGATGGATGGGCCAATATGAAGGGATTCAGGGTTCTGGAAGCTGATTCTTGGGCAGGCTGAATGGCTCAATGCTGATTTTGGCCAAAAATAAGGATTCAAGAGTTTTGTCTATAATTTTATTGGAAAGTGGTCCAGGATCACACCCTTATTTCTTATAAGGGTTTGATGGCTTGGGAAAGAAAATATCTGAAGCAATCATGACTATATAAATGGATGAATCAGTCAGAAATGGCTGAGGGAGGAGCCTTTGTTTATATCATTTTGGGTCCCCTCATGGTGCAGTCTTTTTACCAACCAAAGGAGGGTGACCCAGGGTATTACTGAGGCCAGGGAGCCATCAGTGTGTTCGTGTAGACCTACCCTGGTCACTAAAGAGGTACAGGAAGCCCTATTTCATTATGCTTGGGGCTCGATACAAGTTTCTGTACCCTGAATGACCTCACTGTATCAGCCAAAGAAGTAGTATTCAATTAATAAAATATAGTGAACAAGGCTATTGCTGAGCTAAGGGTCCATTGGTGTGTTATTTTGGACCTGTTCTAGCCACTAAAGAAGTATGGAGAGCCTTAAGTCATCATACTTGGGGCTTGGTAAACATTTCTGTATCCTTAATGATCTCACACCGCCAGCCAAAGAGGTTGTATTCAATTGATATTTTGAAATAAAAGCCATGGTCTATTGTGAGAAAGTTAGCACAAAGCTAATCTACTGTTTATCCCCATTGCACACTCTCAGGGTGCTACAGTAACTGATATTTATCTAATTAAATCTACTTAATTGGGTATTAAGCCAGTGGTTGTGACTAATTACGTACAGTCTTCCTTGTATAGGGTACAGAGGAGGTTGTATAGGTGTCAGGTGTCTTGTGGGCTAGTCAGCACGAATCTAGGCCTCTGTGTATCCTCAGTGTACCATCTCAGGATGCTACTGTACCTATTGTGTACTCTTTTGGGCCCAATCCTTTGGTACAGGTCCCATTACAGGGGACCCTGACAAACTTTGATACAGCTCTCAAATGGATGCAGGGCCCAATTTTTCTGAACATTCTGTTTGTTTGGACAGTCTCATCATGTTTTTTACCTTTTGGTGGTGCTCTTTGGGCACCATGTGGTGTGGAACAAGGCTGTGGGGTGTATGTGAGGTACAGTACACAGGGGTGTCACGGTTCTACCTGAAGGAGCAGGAACTGGGGGGTAGTGCCAGTGGGTGACCCTACCTAATTTGGCACCAGGAATACATTTCTGCAACAATATTCCTACTTTTCTTACTAATTAAGGGTTTTTATCTCATTTTTATTTTTAAGTTATTATTTCCGTATTTTTGTATTCATTATTATTATTGATTCATTTTTATTTCTGGGGTCTTTGGTCAGTTGGTTCTGAATATTAGCCAGCTGACAAAAGAGCTCTTAATTTATAGCTTTTTGAGTAACAATATTGTCGTTCTAAGGGGTACAGGGGCTCAAAGGGACAGACACTAAGGCTAGCAGGGTAACCAGTGGCAGCCTGTCAGGTTTTCCTGGTGCTTTAACACGGGTAGCATCTAATTCCACAGGTTATTTAAATTATTCTACTTTATAATTGATGTTTGGACGTGTGAATAACAGGATTCTTTCCTTTTTATTTATTATTTAATCAATTATCCTTGGTAAATGTTCCCAGTAAGTTAATAATTATTTTCATAGATATCCTACGGATATTCTGATTTCAGGTGATTTCTCATTATGTATTAAATAATTGGAGTAAAAGTCATGATATTGATTTTACTCCTAATTTTCGAGTTTCAGTTGATTTGCTAAAGTAATTACTTAAAAATATAAGTCATGGGTATTCATGTAATGTTTTTTCATCATATGTTTTCTTAGTATGTCAAAAAAATATTGATGTCTAGAAATTCTCATAATAGTATATTAAAGTATTTTAATATATTTTTAGAAGTAGCCATTATCTTATCTTTGACATTTTTGGTACTTTGATTATATTCAATGAAAAATACGTATAAAGGTTATTTGGGAATTTTTATATAAGTTTATGTATTTTTAGAATATCTACTATCCACAAGAAATATAATTAAATATGTAGAATTTTCCCGTGTATTTATTATTTATTATTTATTGTTTATTATTCATTATTCATTATTTATTATTCATTATTTATTATTTATTATTTATTATTTATTATTTATTATTTATTATTTATTATTTATTATTTATTATTTATTATTTTTTATTTTTTATTTTTTATTTTTTATTTATTATTTATTATTTATTATTTATTATTTTTTATTTTTTATTTATTATTTTTTATTTATTATTTATTATTTATTATTTATTATTGATTATTTATTATTTATTATTTATTATTTATTATTTATTATTTATTATTTATTATTTATTATTTATTATTTATTATTTATTATTTATTATTTATTATTTATTATTTATTATTTATTATTTATTATTTATTATTTATTATTTATTATTTATTATTTATTATTTATTATTTATTATTTATTATTTATTATTTATTATTTATTATTTATTATTTATTATTTATTATTTATTATTTATTATTTATTATTTATTATTTATTATTTATTATTTATTATTTATTATTTATTATTTATTATTTATTATTTATTATTTATTATTTATTATTTATTATTTATTATTTATTATTTATTATTTATTATTTATTATTTATTATTTATTATTTATTATTTATTATTTATTATTTATTATTTATTATTTATTATTTATTATTTATTATTTATTATTTATTATTTATTATTTATTATTTATTATTTATTATTTATTATTTATTATTTATTATTTATTATTTATTATTTATTATTTATTATTTATTATTTATTATTTATTATTTATTATTTATTATTTATTATTTATTATTTATTATTTATTATTTATTATTTATTATTTATTATTTATTATTTATTATTTATTATTTATTATTTATTATTTATTATTTATTATTTATTATTTATTATTTATTATTTATTATTTATTATTTATTACTTATTACTTATTATTTATTATTTATTATTAATTATTAATTATTTATTATTTATTATTTATTATTTATTATTTATTATTTATTATTTATTATTTATTATTTATTATTTATTATTTATTATTTATTATTTATTATTTATTATTTATTATTTATTATTTATTATTTATTATTTATTATTTATTATTATTTATTATTTATTATTTATTATTTATTATTTATTATTTATTATTTATTATTTATTATTTATTATTTATTATTTATTATTTATTATTTATTATTTATTATTTATTATTTATTATTTATTATTTATTATTTATTATTTATTATTTATTATTTATTATTTATTATTTATTATTTATTATTTATTATTTATTATTTATTATTTATTATTTATTATTTATTATTTATTATTTATTATTTATTATTTATTATTTATTATTTATTATTTATTATTTATTATTTATTATTTATTATTTATTATTTATTATTTATTATTTATTATTTATTATTTATTATTTATTATTTATTATTTATTATTTATTATTTATTATTTATTATTTATTATTTATTATTTATTATTTATTATTTATTATTTATTATTTATTATTTATTATTTATTATTTATTATTTATTATTTATTATTTATTATTTATTATTTATTATTTATTATTTATTATTTATTATTTATTATTTATTATTTATTATTTATTATTTATTATTTATTATTTATTATTTATTATTTATTATTTATTATTTATTATTTATTATTTATTATTTATTATTTATTATTTATTATTTATTATTTATTATTTATTATTTCTTATTTATTTTTTATTCTTTATTCTTTATTCTTTATTATTTATTATGCATTATTTATTATTTATTATTTATTATTTATTATTTATTATTTATTATTTATTATTTATAATTTATAATTTATAATTTATAATTTATAATTTATTCTTTATTATTTATTATTTATTATTTATTATTTATTATTTATTATTTATTATTTATTATTTATTATTTATTATTTATTATTTATTATTTATTATTTATTATTTATTATTTATTATTTATTATTTATTATTTATTATTTATTATTTATTATTTATTATTTATTATTTATTATTTATTATTTATTATTTATTATTTATTATTTATTATTTATTATTTATTATTTATTATTTATTATTTATTATTTATTATTTATTATTTATTATTTATTATTTATTATTTATTATTTATTCTTTATTCTTTATTATTTATTATTTATTATTTATTATTTATTATTTATTATTTATTATTTATTATTTATTATTTATTATTTATTATTTATTATTTATGATTCATTATTTATTATTTATTATGTACTATGTATTATTTATTATTTATTATTTATTATTTATTATTTATTATTAATTATTCATTATTTATTATTTATTATTTATTATTTATTATTTATTATTTATTATTTATTATTTATTATTTATTATTTATTATTTATTATTTATTATTTATTATTTATTATTTATTATTTATTATTTATTATTTATTATTTATTATTTATTATTTATTATTTATTATTTATTATTTATTATTTATTATTTATTATTTATTATTTATTATTTATTATTTATTATTTATTATTTATTATTTATTATTTATTATTTATTATTTATTATTTATTATTTACTACTTATCATTTGTTATTTATTATTTATTATTTATTATTTATTATTCATTATTCATTATTTATTATTTATTATTTATTATTTATTATTAATTATTTATTATTTATTATTTATTATT
Source organism: Puccinia polysora (assembly GCA_025617555.3). Taxonomy (NCBI): domain Eukaryota; kingdom Fungi; phylum Basidiomycota; class Pucciniomycetes; order Pucciniales; family Pucciniaceae; genus Puccinia; species Puccinia polysora. Next base: position 36,554,679 of record CM062619.1, on the reverse strand, counting down.
TATTATTTATTATTTATTATTTATTATTTATCATTTATCATTTATTATTTATTATTTTGTTATTTATTATTTATTATTTATTATTTATTATTCATAATTTATTATATATTATATATTATTTATAATTTATAATTTATATTTCATAATCTATCATCTATAATTTTTAATTTATAATTTATAATTTATAATTTATAATTTAT